>LPNX010096275.1:74308-108813 GCA_001517045.1 Pseudotsuga menziesii
GCAGAATATCCTGAAGTTCAACATGGTATGACAGGATGGGCAGGTTACTGATGACTCTAGGCTTTACTGAGAGTAAAGCGGGTTCCAACCTTTGCTTCAAGGTTGAAGACGGAAGACCAGTGATGTTCCTGTTATGTGTCGATGCACAATTGTTCTAGGTATGGAGGTGTGGCAGAGTGTGGATGGAATCTTCCTTGGACAAGGGAAGTATGCAGTAGAGATCCTGAAGAGATTTGGGATGATGGACTGCAAGGCTATGGCCACACCTATGGCATCGAACCTGAAGCTATTGAGTGATGCTTCATCAGAGTTGGTTGATGCTACGATGTATCATCAGATGATTGGGTCCTTGATGTACCTGAGACCAGATATTTGCTTTGCTGTGAACACATTGAGACATGTACACCTGATGGTTGCAAAGCATGTAGGGGTACAATTGATTATGGGCTCAAGTACGATTTGAATTAGAAGATTAACCTGGAGGGTTATGTTGATTCAGATTGGGCAGGAAGTGCCATCGATAGGAAGAGTACTTCAAGATGTTGCTTCAGTATGGGATCAGGTGTAATCTCTTGGTTTAGCAGGAAGTAATCCTGTGTGGCACTGAGTACGGCTGAAGCAGAGTATGTCGCAGCTTGTTTAGCTAGTTGTGAGGCAGTATGGACGCGGAAGCTACTGTATGATATATTTGATCTCCAGTTAGATGCTACTTGTATACATTGTGACAACCAGAGTTGCGTGAAGTTGTCAGAGAATCCAGTGTTTCATGAAAAGTCGAAGCATATCGAGATCAAGTATCACTATATCAGGGATATGGTGCAGAGAGGAGCAGTGAAGCTCCTGTATGTTGCGACGGAGGAACAGATAGCTGGTATATTGACGAAGCCATTGGCTAGGCTTGAGTTCGAGTACTTCAGAGAGAGACTTGGTGTTCTCCAGATCGAGGCTTCCTCCCAGAGAAAGTGATGAGACCCATAGCCATTCTGACATGGTGAGAGGATTGGTTCCTTCCATGGTCAGATGTAAGGGTTGAGCCATTCTGTCATGGTCAGAGGATTGGTTCCTTCCATGTTAGATATGAGTGCTGAGATCCATAGCCATTCTGACGAGTAGGTCAGATATAAGGGCTGAACCATTCTGTCATGGTGAGAGGATTGGTTCCTTCCATGTCAGATATGAGTGCTGGCCATTCTGTCGAGCAGGATAGATATAAGAGCAATTGCCATTCTAGGAATGGAGGCACCTGGTCAGTTACCAGGAACACTCAGTGTAAGAACTGAGTAGCATTCTGATGTGATAGAGGGATGTGTTCCCACTTGGTCAGATGTAAGGGATGAACCATTCTTCTCATGGCTAAAGGATTAAGTTCCTTCCATGTCAAATGTGAGTGTTGGCCATTCCGACGAGCAGGTCAGATGTAAGGGCAACTGCCATTCTCTAGGAGAATGGAGGCACCTGGTCAGTTACCAGGTAGCTCAATCGAGGAGGACTGGGGGCCATTCTGATATGATTGTTGGGATGTGCTCCCCTCATGATCAGATATGAGTGCATGCCCTTCCATCATTGTGAGCAGGATGTGTTCCCGCCTAGATGGATGTAAGTGTTGAGCCTTTTCACAGATGATAGTAGGTGTGTCCTATCATGCTGGTGACTGTAAGTGCTATGCCATTTCACAGATGATAGTAGGTGTGTCCTATCATGTCGGTGACTGTAAGTGTAGTGCCTTTTCATAGATGGTAGTAGGTGTGTCCTACCATGCTGGTGATTGTAAGTGCAGAGCCTTTTCATAGATGGTAGTAGGTGTGTCCTACCATGCTAGTGATTGTAAGTGCTGAGCCTTTCCACAGATGGTAGTAGGTGTGTCCTACCATGCTGGTGGATGTGAGCGCTGTGCCTTTCCACAGATGATAGTAGGTGTGTCCTATCATGCTGATGGTTGTAAGTGTTGAGCCATTTCACAGATGATAGTAGGTGTGTCCTATCATGCTAGTGAATGTGAGTGTTGGGCATTTCTGATGAGATTGTAGTTTACTACATGATCAGATGTGAGTGTTGGGCATGCCTTTCTGACGAGTAGGTCAGATGTAAGTACTGGGCGAAGACCTACATGAGGGTAGGCCTACAACCAGCATGAAAAAGGGCTGGCTCTATAGAACTTCCTATGATGAGAAGAATCATGAGATAGCACTAGTGTTGATCCAGATTGAGTGATGATCTAGATCCAGTAATGATGATCCAACAGTAATGATCCAGATCGAGTGATGATATATATCCAGTCCAATGACGATGATCCATATCGAGAGATGATCCATATCTAGTGATGATGTTCGATGATGATCCAGATCGAGAGATGATCAAGATCCGATGATGACTTGAAGATGAAGATGACTTGAAGACAAGATGATCCAGTTGATACAGAGAAGAAGACCAGTGCTGAAAATTGTGTCGAAAGAATACTTTCCTAGTTAAGAGGGAGTGTTGATGTATATGTAACTTCAGAATGTATTCTTCTATGTATCTTATATATTGTAGCCCGATGTTTATTCCGGGATGTCTCTATTATGTATTTGAGTCATGTGGTCATGCCCCAATGTTCCGATCGGGAGGATTAATAATGTAATCAAGTCATATCTAGTCATTAGGTAAGTCCCCATAGTTTCGGGGCACTTGAGTTATTATACACTAATTAAGGTGTAGGCTCGAGTAGTAATTATTAGGTTGAGCCTACGTGTGAAAAGGCAATTCAAGTGAACGGATGAATATAAATAGAGAGTGAGAGTCTCTCTATTTATCACTTGTGAAATACATCACTTGCTCTCCCAAGTGTGGTGCACTACTGGAGAAGGAAATTTTGGGACTAGACAGCAGACAGAAGACAACTGCTGTTTTGGGAGATCTCTTACTGTTTTGGTGTTGATTCTATCTTAGAGGAAGTTGCGGGGTTTTCTACTTTATGGTTTCCCCGAGGAAAACTCTTTGTGTCTCTTGTCTCTTGTGATGTTCTTGTGTTTTATTGCTGTGCTTGTTATTCTCTCAGTGAAAATATGCTAAGATCATAATGCTAGCTTAAATGTGATGAAAAACTAACAAAAAGGGGCATCCAAATTTATGATCAAATCTCAACTATGAGAATTTGGTCTAAAGTGAAACTCCATCATTCAATTTTGCTAAGGTTTGGCTTAAAGGACGGGAAAAGGGCTGAGAAATTGGAAATAAATGCAACCTTTTAGGCCTTGGTTTCACCAAGTTTGCCTAAGGTCCAAAATAGATCGAAATCCCCTGAAATTTTGTATGCATGGTTATCTCTCAAATGGTTACCTAAATTATCTTTCAAATTTCAATTACAAGAAATCTGAAAAAATAACGTTTCTTAGACCTTTACTTGACCAACCTTGAATAACGACCAAAATAGCTCCAAACATCATGAAACTTAGCATGCACTCTTATCTACCAAATGCACCGATAAATCTACGATTAAAGTTTAATTTTGAGAAATTAGTGAAATGTGAAACTCTGTTGTGCAGTTTTACTAAGGTTGGGCTTAAAGCAGGTGAAAATATTTCACAACATTGTGAAATTTCATGTGCAAGCTTGTCTATCAAATGGACATCCAAATCTATTAGCAAATTTCAATTCTGAGAAACTGCTCAAAGGTGAAACTCTGTCGTGCAGTTTCACTAGGGTTGGGCTTAAAAGGGCTCAAAATAATAGCTCGAAATGTTACAAAATTTGGCGTGCATGATTATTTATCCAATGGGCATCAAAATCTATGATCAAGTTTGCATTCTAAGAAATACGTCAAAAGTGAACTTCCATCCTACAGTTTTGTTGGGATTTGGCTTAAAGGAGATGAAAATAACTCTAAACATCGTGAAAGTTGGCGTGCACACTTATCTTCCAAATGCACATCAAAAGATATAATCAAATTTTAATTCCAATAAATTTGTGAAAAGTGAAACTCCGTCGTGTGGTTTCGCAAAGGTTGGGACTAAAAGGGATGAAAATATCTCGAAACATTGTGAAAGTTGGAGTGCACGCTTGTCTATCAAATGGGCATCCAAATCTTTGATCAAATTTCAATTGCAAGAAAATTGTCAAAAGTGAAACTTCGTTGTGCATTTTCGCTATAGTTCGGCTTAAAGCGGGTCCAAATAGCTCGAAACATTACAACATTTGGCGTGCACACTTGTATATCAAACGAGTATCCAAATCTATGTTCAAATTTCAATTGTGGGAATTTGGTCAAAAGTGAAACTTCGTCATGCAGTTTCGCTAAGGTTTGGCTTAAAGGAGGGAAAAAGAGCTCTGAACATCACTAAATTTTTTCATGCACTCTTATCTACCATATGGGCATCTAAATATATGATCATATTTCAATTCTAAGAAATTGGTCAAACGAGAAACTTTATTGTGCGCTTTCGCTAAGGTTGCACTTAAAGGGAGTGAAATAGCTCAGAACGTCACGAAAGTTAGTGTGTACGCTTGTTTATTGAAATGGGTACCTAAATCCACTTTCAAATTTCACTTCTGAAAAAGTCAACAAAAGTGCATCTTTTCAACTTTTGTTTGACCATCCTTTAATCAGGGCCAAAATAGCTCCAAATCTCATAAAAATAGGTGTCCATGCCTATCTTTGAAATGGGCATCTAAATCTACTTTAAAATTTGAATTTTCAGAAAATGGAAAAAATGCAACATTTTAGGCCTTGGTTTGACAAAATTTGACTGAGGTCCAAAATGGATCGCATCCCAAAAAAAATCTACATGTAGGGATTATCTCTCAAATGGGTATATAAATATACTTTTAAATTTGATTTCAAGTAATTGGACTTTTAGACCTTGGTTTGACCAAGGTCCAAAATAGTTCGAAATCCCCTGAAAGTGTGTATGCATGGTTATCTCTCAAATGGGCACCTAAATTCTCTTTCAAATTTCAATTACAAGAAAGTAAAAAAAATAGCATCTCTTAGACCTTTGCTTGACCAACCTTAAATAATGACCAAAATAACTTCGAACATCGTGAAAGTTGGTGTGCACTGGTATCTACCAAATCCTAAGATAAATCTATGATCAAATTTTAATTTCGAGAAATTAGTCAAAAGTGAAACTCTGTTGTATGGTTTTGCTGAGGTTGGGATTAAAGGGGTAAAATATTTTGGAACGTCTCAAAATTCCGTGTGCATGCTTTTCTATCAAATGGGCATTCAAATCTATGATCAAATTTCAATTATAAGAAACTGCTCAAAAGTGAAACTTCGTCATGCGTTTTCGCTAGGGTTGGGCTTAAAGGTGCTCAAAATAGCTTGGAACGTTGCAAAAGTTGGCGTGCATGGTTGTTTATCTAATGGGCATCCAAATCTATGATCAAGTTTCAATTCTCAGAAGTTGGTCAAAAGTGAAACTCCATCATGCGGTTTTGTTAGGGTTTGGCCTAAACGAGTCGAAAATAACTCTGAACATCATGAAAGGTCACGTGCACTCTTATCTTCCAAATGCACATCTAAATCGATGATTAAATTTTAATTTCGAGAAATTTGTCAAGAGTGAAACTCTGTCATGCGGTTTCACTAGGGTTGGGCTTAAAAGGGGTCAAAATAATAGCTCGAAACGTTGCAAAATTGGGCGTGCATGATTGTTTATCCAATGGGCATCCAAATCTATGATCAAGTTTCCATTCTAACAAGTACATCAAAAGTGAACCTCCACCGTACATTTTTGATAGGGTTTGGCTTAAAGGAGCTGAAAATAACTCTGAACATCGTGAAAGTTGACGTGGACACTTATCATCCAAATGCCCATCAAAAGATATGATCAAATTTTAATTTCGATAAATTTGTAAAAAGTGAAACTTCGTCGTGCGGTTTTTCCAAGGTTGTGGTTAAAGTGGGTGAAAATAGCTTGAAACGTCATGAAAGGTGGATTGCATGCTTTTCTATCAAATGGGCATCCAAATCTATGATAAAATTTCAATTGCAAGAAAATTGTCAAAACAGAAACTTTGGCATGCATTTTCGCTATATTTTGGCTTAAACTGGGTCCTAATAGCTCGAAACATTACAAAATTTGGTGTGCACGCTTGCATATCAAACGTGGGGCATCGAAATCTATGATGAAATTTCAATTCTGAGAAATTGGTTAGAAGTGAAACTTCATCGTGCATTTTCGCTAGAGTTGGGCTCGAAGGGGTCTAAATAGCTTGGACCATTGCAAAAGTTGGCGTCAATGTTTTTATATCAAACAAACATCCAAATATATGATCAAATTTCAACTTCAAGAATTTGGTCAAAAGTGAAACTCCATCATTTGATCTTGCTAAGGTTTGGCTTAAAGGAGGGGAAAATGGCTGAGAAATTGGAAACAAATGCAAACTTTTAGGCCTTGGTTTCACCAAGTTTGCCTAAGGTACAAAATAGCTTGAAATCCCCTAAAAGTTTGTATGCAGGGTTATCTCTCAAATGGTTACCTAAATTATCTTTCAAATTTCAATTACGAGAAAGCCAAAAAAATAACATCTCTTAGACCCTTACTTGACCAACCTTGAATAACGACCAAAATAGCTCCGGACATCATGAAAGTTAGCATGCACTCTTATCTACCAAATGCACCGATAAATCTACGATTAAATTTTAATTTTGAGAAATTAGTCAAACGTGAAACTCTGTTGTGCAGTTTTGCTAAGGTTGGGCTTAAAGCAGGTGAAAATATTTCGCAACGTCGTGAAATTTCACGTGCAAGCTTGTCTATCAAATCGACATCCAAATCTATGAGCAAATTTCAATTATGAGAAACTGCTCAAAAGTGAAACTCTGTCGTGTGGTTTCACTAGGGTTGGGATTAAAAGGGGTCAAAATAATAGCTCAAAACGTTGCAAAATTTGGCATCCATGATTGTTTATCCAATGGGCATCCAAATCTATGATCAAGTTTCCATTCTAAGAAGTACGTCAAAAGTGAACCTCCATCATACATTTTTGTTAGGGTTTGTATTAAAGGAGCTGAAAATAACTCTAAACATCGAGAAAGTTGGCATGCACATTTATCATCCAGATGCGCATCAAAAGATATGATCAAATTTTAATTCCAATAAATTTGTAAAAAGTGAAACTCAATCATGTGGTTTCGCAAAGGTTGGGGTTAAAGGGGGTGAAAATATCTCTAAACGTCGTGAAAGTTGGAGTGCATACTTGTCTATGAAATGGGAATCAAAATCTATGATCAAATTTCAATTGCGAGAAAATTGTCAAAAGTGAAACTTCGTCATGCATTTTCACTATAGTTCGGCTTAAAGTGGGTCCAAATAGCTCAAAACATTACAAAATTTTGCGTGCACGCTTGTATATCAAATGGGTATCCAAATCTATGATCAAATTTCAATTCTGGGAATTTGCTCAAAAGTGAAACTCTATCATGCGGTTGCGCTAGGGTTTGGCTTAAAGGAGGGAAAAAGAGCTCTGAACATCACTAAATTTGGCATGCACTCTTATCTACCAAATCGGCATCTAAATATATGATCATATTTAAATTCTAAGAAATTGGTCAAATGAGAAACTTTATCGTGCGCTTTCGCTAAGGTTGCACTTAAAGGGAGTGAAATAGCTCAAAACGTCATGAAAGTTGGAGTGCACGGTTATCTATCAAACGGGCATCCAAATCTATGATGAAAATTCAATTCTGAGAAATTAGTCAGAAGTGAAACTCCGTCATTCATTTTCGCTAGAGTCGGGCTCGAAGGGGTCCAAATAGCTCGGACCATTGCAAACGTTGGCGTGCACATTTTTATATGAAATGGGCATCCAAATCTATGATCAAATTTCAACAACGAGAATTTGGTCAAAAATGAAACTCCATCATTCGATTTCGGTAAGGTTTGGCTTAAAGGAGGGGAAATTGGATTTGAGAAATTGGAAACAAATGCAACCTTTTATGTCTTGGTTTCACCAAGTTTTCCTAAGGTCCAAAATAGCTTGAAATCCCTTGAAAGTTTGTATGCATGGTTATCTCTCAACTGGGTACCTAAATTCTCTTTCAAATTTCAATTACAAGAAAGCCGAAAAAATAACATCTCTTAGACCTTTACTTGACCAACCTTGAATAATGACCAAAATAGCTCTGAACATCATGAAAGTTACCATGGACTCTTATCTACCAAATGCACCAATAAATCTACGATTAAATTTTACTTTTGAGAAATTAGTCAAACGTGAAACTTCGTTGTGCGGTTTTGCTGAGGTTGGGCTTAAAGGGGGTGAAAATATTTTGGAATGTCTCAAAAGTTTGCATGCATGCTTGTTCATCAAATGGGCATCCAAATTTATGATCAAATTTAAATTCTAAGAAACTACTCGAAACAAAAACTCCGTCGTGTGGTTTCGATAGGGTTGGGCTTAAAGGGGGTCAAAAACTAGCTCGAAACATCACGAAAGTTGGTGTGCATGCTTTTCTATCCAATATGCATCCAAACACATGATCAGGTTTCAATTCTAACAATCTGGTCAAAGCTGAGACTGCATCGTGCAGTTTTGTTAGGATTTGGCGTAAAGATGCTGAAAATAGCTCTCAACATCGTGAAAGTTGGCATGCACTCTTATTTTCCAAATGCGCATTTAAATCTATGATTGAATTTTAATTCCAAGAAATTGGTTAAAAGTGAAACTCCGTCGTGCACGTTTTTATGTGTGCCGCTTAAATGGGTATCTAAATCTACTTTTAAATTTGATTTCTAAGAAATTGGAAAAAAGTGCAACCTTTTAGACCTTGGTTTGACCAAGTTTGACCAAGGTCCAAAATAGCTAGAAATTCCCTGAAAGTGTGTATGCATGGTTATCTCTCAAATGGGTACCTAAATTGTCTTTCAAATTTCACTTACAAGAAAGTCGAAAAAATGGCATCTCTTAGACCTTTGCTTGACCAACCTTGAATAATGACCAAAATAACTTTGAACATCGTGAAAGTTGGTGGGAACTGTTATCTACCAAATGCTAAGATAAATATACGATCAAATTTTAATTCTGAGAAATTAGTCAAAAGTGAAACACAGTTGTATGGTTTTGCTGAGGTTGGGATTAAAGGGGGTGAAATATTGTGGAACGTCTCGAAATTCACGTGCACACTTGTCTATCAAATGGACATTCAAATCTATGATCAAATTTCAATTATAAGAAATTGCTCAAAAGTGAAACTTCATCATGCATTTCCGCTAGGGTTGGACTTAAAGGTGGTCAAAATAGCTTGGAACATTGCGAAAGTTGGCATGCATGCTTGTTTATCCAATGGACATCCAAATCTATGATCAAGTTTCAATTCTTAGAAGTTTGTCAAAGGCAAAACTCCATCATGCGGTTTTGTTAGGGTTTGGCTTAAAGGAGTCGAAAATAACTCTGAACATCATGAAAGTTGGCATGCTCTCTTATCTTCCAAATGCACATCTAAATCTATGATCAAATTTTAATTCCGAGAAATTTGTCAAGAGTGAAACTCGGTCATGCAGTTTTGCTAAGGTTGGGGTGACAGGGGTTGAAAATAGCTCAAAACGTTGCGAAGGTTGGAGTGCATGGTTATCTATCAAACAGGCATCCAAATCTATGATCAAATTTGAATTCTGAGAAATTAGTCAGAAGTGAAAATCCATCATTAATTTTCGCTAGAGTTGGGCTCGAAGGGGTCCAAATAGCTCGGACCATTGCAAAAGTTGGCGTGCACATTTTTATATCAAACGGGCATCCAAATATATGATCAAATTTCAACTCTAAGAATTTGGTCAAAATTGAAACTCCATCATTCGATTTCGCTAGGGTTTGGCTTAAAGGAAAAATTTCAAGCTTTTAGGCCTTGGTTTGACCAAGTATGAGCAAATTTGTATTCTCAAAAACTGCTCAAAAGTGAAACTCTGTCATGCGGTTTCACTAGGGTTGGGCTTAAAAGGGGTAAAAATAATAGCTCAAAACATTGCAAATTTTGGCGTGCATGATTGTTTATCCAATGGGAACCCAAATCTATAATCAAGTTTCTATTCTAAGAAGTACGTCAAAATTGAAACTCGATCGTACAATTTTGTTAGGGTTTGGCTTAAAGGAGCTGAAAATAACTATGAACATTGTGAAAGTTGGCGTGCACACTTATCATCCAAATGCGCATCAAAAGAAATGATCAAATTTTAATTCCGAAAAAATTTGTAAAAAGTGAAACTCTGTTGTGTAGTTTCGCAAAGGTTGGGGTTTAAGGGGGTGAAAATAGCTTCAAACACCATGAAAGTTGGAGTGCACGCTTGTCTATCAAATGGGCATCCAAATCTATGATCAAATTTCAATTGCGAGAAAATTGTCAAAAGTGAAACTTCATCGTGCATTTTCACTAGAGTTCAACTTAAAGAGGCTCCAAATAGCTCGAAACATTGCAAAATCTTGCATGCACGCTTGTATATCAACCGGGCATCCAAATCTATGATCAAATTTCAATTGTAGGAATTTGGTCAAATGTGAAACTCCATCATGCGGTTTCGTTAAGGTTTGGCTTAAACGATGGAAAAAGAGCTCTGACCATCACTAAATTTGGCATGCACTCTTATCCACTAAATGGGCATCTAAATCTATGATCATATTTCAATTCTAAGAAATTGGTCAAAAGAGAAACTTTATCATGCGCTTTCGCTAAGCTTGCACTTAAAGGGAGTGAAAAAGCTTGAAACGTCACGAAAGTTAGAGTGTACGCTTGTTTATTGAAATGGGTACATAAATCTACTTTCAAATTTCACTTCTTAAAAAGTCAACAAAAGTGCATATTTTCAGCTTTTGTTTGAACATCCTTGAATGCGGACCAAAATAGCTCCAAATAGCATAAAATAGGTGTCCATACCTATCTTTGAAATGGGTATCTAAATCTACTTCAAAATTTGAATTTTAAGAAAATGGGAAAAATGCAACGTTTTAGGCCTTGGTTTGACAAAGTTTGACCGAGGTCCAAAATGGCTCACAATCCCAAAAAAATCTACATGTAGGGATTATCTCTCAAATGGGTACCTAAATACAGTTTCAAATTTCAATTTCTAGAAAGTAAAGAAAAGTGCATTTCTTAGAACTTGGTTTGACCAACCTTGACTAAGTGTCGAAATGGGTATCTAAATCTACTTTTAAATTTGATTTCTAAGAAATTGGACTTTTAGGCCTTGGTTTGACCAACGTCCAAAATAGCTCGAAATCCCCTGAAAGTGTGTATGCATGGTTATCTCTCAAATGGGTACCTATATTCTCTTTCAAATTTCACTTAAAAGAAAGTCGAAACAATAGCATCTCTTAGACCTTTGCTTGACAAACCTTGAATAATGACCAAAATAACATCGAACATCATGAAAGTGGGTGTGCACTGTTATGTACCAAATGCTAAGATAAATCTACGATCAAATAGTAATTCTGAGAAATTAGTCAAAATTGAAACTCTGTTGTATGGTTTTGCTGAGGCTGGCATTTAAGGGGGTCAAATATTTTGGAACGTCTCGAAATTTCGCATGTACACATGATCTATCAACTGGGCATTTAAATCTATGATCAAATATCAATTATACGAAACTACTCAAAAGTGAAACTTCATCATGCTTTTTAGCAAGGAGTGGGCTTAAAGGTGGTCAAAATAGCTTGGAATGTTGCGAAAGTTGGCGTGCATGCTTGTTTATCTAATGGGCATCCAAATCTATGATCAAGTTTCAATTCTTAGAAGTTGGTCAAAAGTGAAACTCCATCGTGCGGTTTTGTTAGGGTTTTGTTTAAAGGTGTCAAAAATAAATCTGAACATCATGAAAGTTGGCATGCACTCTTATCTTCCAAATGCACATCTAAATCTATGATCAAATTTTAATTTCAAGAAATTTGTCAAGAGTGAAAATCTGTCATGCGGTTTCACTAACAGGGGGTGAAAATAGCTCAAAATGTCGCGAAAGTTGGAGTGCACAGTTATCTATCAAATGGGCATCCAAATCTATGATCAAATTTCAATTTTGAGAAATTAGTCAGAAGTGAAACTCCGTCATTCATTTTCACTAGAGTTGGAGTCAAAGGGGTCCAAATAGCTCGGACCATTCAAAAAGTTAGCGTTCACATTTTTATATCAAACGGGCATCCAAATCTATGATCAAATTTCAACTCCAAGAATTTGGTCAAAAGTGAAACTCTGTCATTCGATTTCGCTAAGGTTTGGCTTAAAGGAGGGGAAAATGGCTTTGAGAAATTGGAAACAAATGCAACCTTTTAGGGCTTGGTTTTACCAAGTTTTCCTAAGGTCCAAAATAGCTCGAAATCCCCTGAAAGTTTGCATGCATAGTTATCTTTCAAATGGGTACCTAAATTCTCTTTCAAATTTCAATTACAAAAAGATGAAAAAATAACATCTCTTAGACCTTTACTTGACCAACCTTGAATAACGACCAAAATAGCTCTGAACATCATGGAAGTTAGCATGCACTCTTATCTACCAAATGCACCGATAAATCTACAATTAAATTTTAATTTTGAGAAATTAGTCAAACGTGAAACTCTATTGTGCGGTTTTGCTAAGGTTGGGCTTAGAGGGGGTGAAAATATTTTGGAATGTATCAAACATTTGCATGCACGCTTGTTCATCAAATGGGCATCCAAATTTATGATCAAATTCAAATTCTAAGAAACTGCTCGAAAGTGAAATTCCTTTGTGCGATTTCGACAGGGTTGGGCTTAAAGGGGGTCAAAATAGCTCGAAACGTAGCGAAAGTTGGCGTGCATGGTTGTCTATCCAATATGCATGCAAACATATGATCAGGTTTCAATTCTCAGAATTTGGTCAAAGCTGAGACTACATCTTGCAGTTTTGTTAGGGTTTGGCTTAAAGATGTCAAAAATAGTTCTGAACATCGTGAAAGTTGGCATGCAGTCTTATCTTCCAAATGCGCATTTAAATCAATGATTAAATTTTAATTCCAAGAAATTGGTTAAAAGTGAAACTCCGGTGTGCACGTTTTTATGTGTGCCTCTTAAATGGGTATCTAAATCTACTTTTAAATTTGATTTCTAAGAAATTGGGAAAAAGTGCAACCTTTTAGGCCTTGGTTTGAATAAGTTTAACCAAGGTCCAAAATGGCTCGAAATCCCCTGAAAGTGTGTATGCATGGTTATCTCTCAAATGGGTACCTAAATTCTCTTTCAAATTTCACTTACAAGAAAGTCGAAAAAATGGCATCTCTTAGACCTTTGCTTAACCAAACTTGAATAATGACCAAAATAACATCAAACATCATGAAAGTTGGTTTGCACCGTTATCTACCAAATGCTAAGATAAATCTATGATCAAATTTTAATTCTAAGAAATTAGTCAAAAGTGAAACTCTATTGTATGGTTTTGTTGAGGTTGGGATTAAAGGGGGTGAAATATTTTGGAACGTCTCAAAATTTCGCGTGCACGCTTGTCTAACAAATGGGCATTCAAATCTACGGTCAAATTTCAATTATACAAAACTGCTCAAAAGTGAAACTTCATCATGCTTTTTCATTAGGGTTGGGCTTAAAGGTGGTCAAAATAGCTTGGAACGTTGCAAAAGTTTGCGTGCATGCTTGTTTATCTAATGGGCATCCTAATCTATGATCAAGTTTCAATTCTTAGAAGTTGGTCAAAAGAAAAACTCCATCGTGCGGTTTTGTTAGGGTTTGGCTTAAAGGAGTTGAAAATAAATCTGAACATCATGAAAGTTGGCGTGCACTATTATCTTCCAAATGCACATCTAAATCTATGATCAAATTTTAATTCTGAGAAATTTGTCAAGGGTGAAATTCTATCCTGCGGTTTCGCTGAGATTGGGGTTATAGGGGGTGAAAATAGCTCAAAACGTCGTAAAGGTTGGAGTGCACGGTTATCTATCAAACGGGCAACCAAATCTATGATCAAATTTCAATTCTAAGAAATTAGTCAGAAGTGAAATTCCATCGTTCATTTTCACTAGATTTGGGCCCGAAGGCGTCCAAATAGCTTGGACCATTGCAAAAGTTGGAATGCATGTTTTCATATCAAATGGACATCCAAATCTATGATCAATTTTCAACTCCGAGAATTTGGTCAGAAGTGAAACTCCGTCATTTGATTTCGCTAAGGTTTGGCTTAAAGGAGGGGAAAATGGCTTTGAGAAATTGGAAACAAATGCAACCTTTTATGTCTTGCTTTCACCAAGTTTGCCTAAGGTCCAAAATAGCTCAAAATCCCCTGAAATTTTGTAGGCATGGTTATCTCTCAAATGGGTACCTAAATTCTCTTTCAAATTTCAATTACAAGAAAGCTGAAAAAATAACATCTCTTAGACCTTTACTTAACCAACCTTGAATAACGACCAAAATAGCTCCGAATATCATGAAAGTTAGCATGCACTCTTATCTACCAAATGCGTTGATAAATCTACAATTAAATTTTAATTTTGAGAAATTAGTCAAACGTGAAACTCCGTTGTGTGGTTTTTCTAATGTTGGGCTAAGGGGGGTGAAAATATTTTGGAATGTCTCAAAAGTTTGCATGCATGCTTGTTCATCAAATGGGCATCCAAATTTATCATCAAATTTAAATTCTAAGAAACTGCTCGAAAGTGAAACTCCTTCATGCGATTTCGACAGGGTTGGGCTTAAAGGGGGTCAAAATAGCTCGTAACATCATGAAATTTGGCGTGCATGGTTGTCTATCCAATATGGATCCAAACCTATGATCAGGTTTCAATTCTGAGAATTTGGTCAAAGCTAAGACTGCATCTTACAGTTTTGTTAGGGTTTGGATTAAAGACGCCGAAAATAGCTCTCAACATCGTGAAAGTTGGCATGCACTCTTATCTTCCAAATGCGCATTTAAATCAATGATTAAATTTTAATTCCAAGAAATTGGTTAAAAGTGAAACTTCGTCGTGCATGATTTTATGTGTGCCTCTTAAATGGTGGGTATCTAAATCTACTTTTGAATTTGATTTCTAAGAAATTGGAAAACAGTGCAACCTTTTAGGCCTTGGTTTGACCAAGTTTGACCAAGGTCCAAAATAGCTTTAAATCCCTTGAACGTGTGTATGCATGGTTATCTCTCATAAAAATAGCTGTCCATGCCTATCTTTGAAATGGGTATCTAAATCTACTTTAAAATTTGAATTTTCAAAAAATGGAAAAAATGCAATGTTTTGGGCCTTGGTTTGACGAAGTTTGACCGAGGTCCAAAATAGCTCGCAATCCCAAAAAAATATACATGTAGGGATTATCTCTCAAATGCGTACCTAAATACACTTTCAAATTTCAATTTCGAGAAAGTCAAGAAAAGTTCATTTCTTAGAACTTGGTTTGACCAACCTTGACTAAGTGTCGAAATGCGTATCTAAATCTACTTTTAAATTTGATTTCTAAGAAATTGGACATTTAGGCCTTGACCAAGTTTTACCAAGGTCCAAAATAGCTCGAAATCCCCTAAAAGTGTGTATGCATGGTTATCTCTCAAATGGGTACCTAAATTCTCTTTCAAATTTCAATTACAAGAAAGTTGAAAAATAGCATCTCTTAGACCTTTGCTTGACCAACCTTAAATAATGACCAAAATAACTTCGAACATCGTGAAAGTTGGTGGGAACTGGTATCTACCAAATGCTAAGATAAATCTACAATCAAATTTTAAATCTGAGAAATTAGTCAAAAGTGAAACTCTGTTGTATGGTTTTGTTGAGGTTGGGATTAAAGGGGTGAAATATTTTGGAACTTCTCGAAATTTTTCATGTACACTTGTCTATCAAATGGGCATTCAAATCTATGATCAAATTTCAATTATAAGAAACTGCTCAAAAGTGAAACTTCGTCATGCGTTTTTGCTAGGGTTGGGCTTAAAGTTGGTCAAAATAGCTTGGAACGTTGCGAAAGTTTTCATGCATGCTTGTTTATCTAACAGGCATCCAAATCTATGATCAAGTTTCAATTCTTAGAAATTGGTCAAAAGTGAAACTCCATCGTGCGGTTTTGTTAGGGTTTGGCTTAAAGGAGTCGAAAATAACTCTAAACATCATGAAAGTTGGCGTGCAATCTTATCTTCCAAATGCACATCTAAATCTATGATCAAATTTCAATTCTAAGAAACTACTCAAAAGTGAAACTCTTTCATGCGGTTTCACTAGGGTTGGGCTTAAAAAGGGTCAAAATAATAGCTAGGAATGTTGCAAAATTTGGCGTGCATAATTGTTTATCCAATGGGCATCCAAATATATGATCAAGTTTCCATTCTAATAAGTACGTCAAAAGTGAACCTCCATCATACAGTTTTGTTAGGGTTTGGCATAAAGGAGCTGAAAATAACTCTGAACATCATGAAAGTTGGCGTGCACACTTATCATCCAAATGCGCATATAAAGATATGATCAAATTTTAATTCCGATAAATTTGTAAAAAGCGAAACTCCGCGTGCAGTTTTGCAAAGGTTGGGGTTAAAGGCTTTGAAAATAGTTTGAAACATTGCGAAAATTGGAGTGAACACTTATCTATCAAATGGGCATCCAAATCTATGATCAAATTTCAATTGCGAGAAAATTGTCAAAAGTGAAACTTCGTCATGCATTTTCGCTATAGTTCGGCTTAAAGCGGGTCCAAATAGCTGGAAACATTACAAAATTTGGCATGCACGCTTGTATATGAAACGGTCATCCAAATCTATGATCAAATTTCAACTCCGAGAATTTGGTCCAAATTGAAACTCCATCTTTCGATTTTGCTAAGGTTTGGCTTAAAGGAAAAAGTGCAAGCTTTTAGGCCTTGGTTTGACCAAGTATGAGAAAATTTTAATTCTGAGAAACTGCTCAAAAGTGAAATGCTGTCATGCGGTTTCAGTAGGGTTGGGCTTAAAAGGGGTCAAAATAATAGCTTGAAACATTGCAAAATTTGGCATGCATGATTCTTTATCCAATGGGCATCCAAATCTATAATCAAGTTTCTATTCTAAGAAGTATGTCAAAAGTGAAACTCGATCGTACAATTTTGTTAGGGTTTTGCTAAAGGAGCTGAAAATAACTATGAACATCGTGAAAGTTGGCATGCACACTTATCATCCAAATGCGCATCAAAAGAAATGATCAAATTTTAATCCCGAGAAATTTGTAAAAAGTGAAACTCCGTTGTGCGGTTTCGCAAAGGTTGGGGTTAAAGGGGGTGAAAATAGATCGAAACGTTGTGAAAGTGGGAGTGCACACTTGTCTATCAAATGGGCATCCAAATCTATGATCAAATTTAAATTGCGAGAAAATTGTCAAAAGTGAAGTTTCGTCGTGCATTTTCACTATAGTTCGGCTTAAAGTGGGTCCAAATAGCTCGAAACATTACAAAATTTGGCGTGCACACTTGTATATCAAACGGGTATCCAAATCTATGTTCAAATTTCAATTCTAGGAATTTGGTAAAAAGTGAAACTCCGTCATGCGATTTCGCTAAGGTTTGGCTTAAAGGAGGGAAAAAGAGCTCTAAACATCACTAAATTTAGCATGCACTCTTATCTACCAAATGGGCATCTAAATATATCATATTATTTCAATTCTAAGAAATTGCTCAAACGAGAAACTTTATCGTGCGCGTTCGCCAAGGTTGAACTTAAAGGTAGTGAAATAGCTCGGAACGTCGCAAAAGTTAGTGTGTACGCATATTTATTGAAATGGGTACCTAAATCCACTTTCAAATTTCACTTCTTAAAAAGTCAACAAAAGTGCATCTTTTCAACTTTTGTTTGACCATCCTTCAATGAGGGCCAAAATAGCTCCAAATCTCATAAGAATAGGTGTTCGTGCCTATCTTTGAAATGGGTATCTAAATCTACTTTAAAATTTGAATTTTTTGAAAATGGGAAAAATGCAACGTTTTAGGCCTTGGTTTGACGAAGTTTGACAGAGGTCCAAAATGGCTCGCAATCCCAAAAAAATCTACATGTAGGGATTATCTCTCAAATGGGTACCTAAATACAGTTTCAAATTTCAATTTCGAGAAAGTCAAGAAAAGTGCATTTCTTAGAACTTGGTTTGACCAACCTTGACTAAGTGCTGAAATGGGTATCTAAATCTACTTTTAAATTTGATTTCTATGAAATTGGACTTTTAGGCCTTGGTTATCTCTCAAATGGGTACCTAAATTCTCTTTCAAATTTCAATTACAAGAAGTTCGAAAAAATAGCATCTCTTAGACCTTTGCTTGACCAACCTTAAATAATGACCAAAGTAATTTTGAACATCGTGAAAGTTGGTGTGCACTGGTATCTACCAAATGCTAAGATAAATCTATGATCAAATTTTAATTCTAAGAAATTAGTCAAAAGTGAAGATCTGTTGTATGGTTTTGTTGAGGTTGGGATTAAAGGGGTGAAATATTTTGGAACTTGTCGAAATTTCACATGCACGCTTCTCTATCAAATGGGAATTCAAATCTATGATCAAATTTCAATTATAAGAAACTGCTCAAAAGTGAAACTTTGTCATGCGTTTTCACTAGGGTTGGGCTTAAAGGTGGTCAAAATAGCTTGGAACATTGCAAAAGTTGGCGTGCATGATTGTTTATCTAATGGGCATCCATGATCAAGTTTCAATTCTTAGAAGTTGGTCAAAAGCAAAACTCCATGTTGCAGTTTTGTTAGGGTTTGACTTAAAGGAGTTGAAAATAACTCTGAACATCATGAAATTTGGCGTGCACTCTTATCTTCCAAATGCACATATAAATCTATGATCAAATTTTAATTCCAAGAAATTTTTCAAGAGTCAAACTTCGTCCTGTGGTTTTGCTAAGATTGGGGTTACAAGGGGTGAAAATAGCTCAAAATGTCACGAAAGCTGGAGTGCATGGTTATCTATCAAACAGGAATCCAAATCTACGATCAAATTTCAATTCTGAGAAATTAGTCAGAAGTGAAACTCCGTCGTTCATTTTCACTACAGTTGGACTCGAAGGGGTCCAAATAGCTCGGACCATTGCAAAAGTTGGTGTGCATGGTTTTATATCAAATGGGCATCCAAATCTATGATCAAATTTCAACTATGAGAATTTGTTCAAAAGTGAAACTCCGTCATTCGATTTCGCTAAGGTTTGGCTTAAAGGAGGGGAAAATGGATTTGAAAAATTGGAAACAAATGCAACCTTTTAAGTCTTGGTTTCACCAAGTTTGCCTAAGGTCCAAAATAGCTCAAAATCCCCTGAAAGTTTGTATGCATTTTTATCTCTCAAATGGGTACCTAAATTCTCTTTCAAATTTCAATTACAAGAAAGCAGAAAAAATAACATCTCTTAGACCTTTACTTGACCAACTTTGAATAACAACCAAAATAGCTCCGAACATCATGAAAGTTAGCATGGACTCTTATCTACCAAATGCCCCGATAAATCTACGATTAAATTTTAGTTTTGAGAAATTATTCAAACATGAACCTTCGTTGTGCGGTTTTGATAAGGTTGGGCTTAAAGGGGGTGAAAATATTTTGGAATGTCTCAAAAGTTTGCATTCATTCTTGTTCATCAATTGGGCATCCAAATTTATGATCAAATTTAAATTCTAAGAAACTGCTCGAAAGTGAAACTCCTTTGTGCAGTTTCGATAGGGTTGGGCTTAAAGGGGGTCAAAATAGCTCGGAACTTCATGAAAGTTGGCGTGCATGGTTGTCTATCCAATATGCATCCAAACATATGATCAAGTTTCAATTCTAAGAATTTGGTCAAAGCTGATATTGCATCTTGTAGTTTTGTTAGGGTCTGGCTTAAAGATGCCGAAAATAGCTCTCAACATCGTGAAAGTTGGTTTGCACTCTTATCTTCCAAATGCGCATTTAAATCAATGATTAAATTTTAATTCCAAGAAATTTGTTAAATGTGAAACTCCATTGTGCATGTTTTAATGTGTGCCTCTTAAATGGGTATCTAAATCTACTTTTAAATTTGATTTCTAAGAAATTGGAAAAAAGTGCAACCTTTTAGGCCTTGGTTTGACCAAGTTTGACCAAGGTCCAAAATAGCTCAAAATCCCCTAAAAGTGTTTATGCATGGTTATTTCTCAAATGGGTACCTAAATTCTCTTTCAAATTTCACTTACAAGAAAATTGAAAAAATAGCATCTCTTAGACCTTTGCTTGACCAACCTTGAATAATGACCAAAATAACATCGAACATCATGAAATTTGGTGTGCACTGTTATCTACCAAATGCTAAGATAAATCTAAGATCAAATTTTAATTCTGAGAAATTAGTCAAAAGTGAAACTCTGTTGTATGGTTTTGCTAAGGTTGGGATTAAAGGGGGTGAAATATTTTGGAACGTCTCGAAATTTCACGTGCATGCTTGTCTATCAAATGGGCATTCAAAACTATGATCGAATTTCACTTATAAGAAACTGTTCAAAAGTGCAACTTCATCATGCTTTTTCGGTAGGGTTGGGCTTAAAGGTGGTCAAAATAGCTTGGAACGTTGCAAAAGATGGCGTGCATGCTTGTTTATCTAATGGGCATCCAAATCTATCATCAAGTTTCAATTCTTAGAAGTTGGTCAAAAGCGAAACTTCATCGTGCGGTTTTGTTAGGGTTTGGCTTAAAGGAGTAAAAAATAACTCTGAACATCATGAAAGTTGGCATGCACTCTTATCTTCCAAATGGACATATAAATCTATGATCAAATTTTAATTTTGAGAAATTTTTTAAGAGTGAAACTCCATCATGCGATTTTGCTAAGATTAATGTTACAGGGGGTGAAAATACCTCAAAAAGTCGTGAAAGATGGAGTGCACGATTATCTATCAAATGGGCATCCGAATCTATGATCAAAGTTCAATTCTAAAAAATTAGTCAGAAGTGAAACTCCGTCATTCATTTTCACTAGAGTTGGGCTCGAAGGGGTCCAAATAGCTTAGACCATTGCAAAAGTTGGCGTGCACGTTTTTATATCGAACAGGCATCCAAATCTATGATCAAATTTCAGCTCCGAGAATTTGGTCAAAAGTGAAACTCCGTCATTCGATTTCACTAAGGTTTGGCTTAAAGGAGGGGGAAATGGTTTTGGGAAATTGGAAACAAATGCAACCTTTTAGGGCTTGGTTTCACCAAGTTTTCCTAAGGTCCAAAATAGCTCGAAATCCCCTGAAAGTTTGTATGCATGGTTATCTCTCAAATGGGTACCTAAATCCTCTTTCAAATTTCAATTACAAGAAAGCCAAAAAAATAACATCTCTTAGACCTTTACTTGACCAACCTTGAATAACGACCAAAATAGACCTGAACATCATGAAAGGTAGCATGCACTCTTATCTACCAAATGCGCCGATAAATCTACTATTAAATTTTAATTTTGAGAAATTAGTCAATTGTGAAACTACGTTGTGTGGTTTTGTAAGGTTGGGCTTAAAGGGTGTGAAAATATTTTGGAAAATCTCAAAAGTTTGCATGCACACTTGTTCATCAAATGGGCATCCAAATTTATGATCAAATTTAAGTTCTAAGAAACTGTTCAAAAGTGAAACTCCTTCATGCAGTTTCGACAGGGTTGGGCTTAAAGGGGGTCAAAATAGCTTGAAACTCTGTTGGACGGCTTTTCTGAGGTTGGGATTAAAGGGGGTGAAATATTTTGGAATGTCTTGAAATTTTGTGTGCATGCTTATCTGTCAAATGGACATTCAAATCTATGATCAAATTTCAATTATAAGAAACTGCTCAAAAGTGAAACTTCGTCATCCGTTTTCGCTAGGGTTGGGCTTAGAGGTAGTCAAAATAGCTTGGAACGTTGCGAAAGTTAGCGTGCATGCCTATTTATCTAATGGGCATCCAAATCTATGATCAAGTTTGAATTCTTAGAAGTTCATCAAAAGCGAAACTCCATCGTGCGGTTCTGTTAGGGTTTGCCTTAAAGGAGTCGAAAATAACTCTGAACATCATGAAAGTTGGCGTGCACTCTTATCTTCCAAATGCACATCTAAATCTATGATCAAATTTTAATTCCGAGAAATTTGTCAAGAGTGAAACTTCGTCATGCGATTTCGCTAAGATTAGGGTTACATAGGGGTGAAAATAGCTCAAAACGTCACGAAAGATGGAGTGCATGGTTATCTATCAAAAGGGCATCCAATTCTATGATCAAATTCAAATTTTGAGAAATTAGTCAGAAGTGAAACTTCGTCATTCATTTTCACTAGAGTTGAGCTCGAAGGGGTCCAAATAGCTCAGACCATTGCAAAAGTTGGCATGCACATTTTTATATCAAATGGGCATCCAAATCTATGAACAAATTTCAACTCCGAGAATTTGGTCAAAAGTGAAACTCGATCATTCGATTTCGCTAATTTTTGGCTTAAAGGAGGGGAAAATGGCTTTGATAAATTGGAAACAAATGCAACCATTTATGTCTTGGTTTCACCAAGTCTGCGTAAGGGCCAAAATAGCTCAAAATCCCCTGAAAGTTTGTATGCATGATTATCTCTCAAATGGGGACCTAAATTCTCTTTCAAATTTCAATTACAAGAAAGCCGAAAAAATAACATCTCTTAGACCTTTACTTGACCAACCTTGAATAATGACAAAAATAGCTCTGAACATCATGGAAGTTAGCATGCACTCTTATCTACCAAATGCACCGATGAATCTACAATTGAATTTTAATTTTTAGAAATGAGTCAAAGATGAAACTCCGTTATGCGGTTTTGCTAAGGTTGGGCTTAAAGGGGGTGAAAATATTTTGGAATGTCTCAAAATTTTGCATGCACGCTTGTTCATCAAATGGGCATCCCAATTTATGATCAAATTTAAATTCTAAGAAACTACTCGAAAGTGAAACTCCTTCGTGCGATTTCGACAAGGTTGGGATTAAAGGGGATCAAAATAGCTCGAAACGTCGTGAAAGTTGGCGTGCATGCTTGTCTATCTAATATGCATCCAAACCTATGATCAAGTTTCAATTCTGAGAATTTTGTCAAAGCTGAGACTGCATCTTGTAGTTTTGTTAGGGTTTGGCTTAAAGATGCCGAAAATAGTTCTCAACATCATGATAGTTGGCATGCACTCTTATCTTCCAAATGCACATTTAAATAAATGATTAAATTTTAATTCCAACAAATTGGTTAAAAGTGAAACTCCTTTGTGCACATTTTTATATGTGCCTCTTAAATGGGTATCTAAATCTACTTTTAAATTTGATTTCTAAGAAATTGGAAAAAAGTGCAACCTTTTAGGGCTTGGTTTGACCAAGATTGACCAAGGTCCAAAATAGCTTGAAATCCCCTGAGAATGTGTATGCATGGTTATCTCTCAAATGGGTACCTAAATTCTCTTTCAAATTTCACTGACAAGAAAGTCAAAAAAATTGCATCTCTTAGACCTTTGCTTGACCAACCTTGAATAATGACCAAAATAACTTCGAACATCGTGAAAGTTGGTGTGCACTGTTATCTACCAAATGCTAAGATAAATCTAGGATCAAATTTTCATTCTGAGAAATTAGTCAAAAGTGAAACTCTGTTGTATGGTTTTGCTGATGTTGGGATTAAAGCGTGTGAAATATTTTGGAACGTCTCGAAATTTCTTATGCATGCTTGTCTATCAAATGGGAATTCAAATCTATGATCAAATTTCAATTATACAAAACTGCTCAAAAGTGAAACTTTGTCATGCTTTTTCGCAAGGGTTGGGATTAAAGGTGGTCAAAATAGCTTGGAACATTGTGAAAGTTGGCGTGCATGCTTGTTTATTGAATGGACATCCAAATCTATGATCAAGTTTCAATTCTTATAAGTTGGTCAAAACTGGAACTCGATCGTGCGTTTTTGTTAAGGTTTGGCTTAAAGGAGTCGAAAATAACTCTGAACATCATGAAAGTTGGTGTGCACTCTTATCTTCCAAGTGTAAATCTAAATCTATGATCAAATTTTAATTTTGAGAAATTTGTCAAGAGTGAAACTTCATCGTGCAGTTTCGCTAAGATTGGGGTTACGGGGGGTGAAAGTAGCTCAAAACGTTGCAAAAATTGGAGAGCATAGTTATCTATCAAATAGGCATCCAAATCTATGATCAAATTTCAATTCTGAGAAATTAGTCAGAAGTGAAACTCCGTCGTTCATTTTTGCTAGAGTTGGGCTCAAAGGGGTCCAAATAGCTCAGACCATTGCAAAAGTTGGCATGCACATTTTTATATCAAACAGGCATCCAAATCTATGATCAAATTTCAGCTTCGAGAATTTGGTCAAAAGTGAAACTCCGTCATTCGATTTCGCTAAGGTTTGGCTTAAAGGAAGGGAAACTGGCTTTGAGAAATTGGAAACAAATGCAACCTTTTAGGGGTTGGTTTCACCAAGTTTGCCTAAGGTCCAAAATAGCTCGAAATCCCCTGAAAGTTTGTATGCATTATTATCTCTCAAATGGGTACCTAAATTCTCTTTTAAATTTCAATTACAAAAAAGCCGAAAAAATAACATCTCTTAGACCTTTACTTGACCAACCTTGAATAACGACCAAAATAGCTTCGAACATCATGAAAGTTAGCGTGCACTCTTATCTACCAAATGCACCGATAAATCTACGATTAAATTTTAATTTTGAGAAATTAGTCAAATGTGAAACTCTGTTGTGCGGTTTTGCTAAGGTTGGGCTTAAAGGGGATGAAAATATTTTGGAATGTCTCAAAAGTTTGCATGCATGCTTTTTCATCAAATGGGCATCCAAATTTATGATCAAATTTAAATTCTAAGAAACTGCTCAAAAGTGAAACTCTGTCGTGCGGTTTCGATAGGGTTGGGCTTAAACGGGGTCAAAATAGCTCGAAACGTCGTGAAAATTGGCATGCATGCTTGTCTATCCAATATGTATCCAAACATATGATCAGGTTTCAATTCTGAGAATTTGGTCAAAGCTGAGACTGCATTGTGCAGTTTTGTTAGGGTTTGGCTTAAAGATGTTGAAAATAGCTCTCAACGTCGTGAAAGTTGGCATGCACTCTTATTTTCGAAATGTGCATTTAAATCTATGATTAAATTTTAATTCCAAGAAATTGGTTAAAAGTGAAACTCCATCGTGCACATTTTTATGTGTGTTATACACCTGAATGGCACCTCTCCGTCTGAGTGTCGACATCCCTCATGTTGGCACACAAAAGGACACTTATGGATAGAGGTTCGCCCAAAACACTATAGCTTGGCTTGTCATGAAATACATGCTTTCTCCATCCAGCTAGTCACTTTGCCATTTTTTCCTATATTGAGATGTATGCGTGACTATCCTTATATACAACTCACGCATCACTCGCGAGTCTCCTTTACAGCAAGTCGCGAATCCATGTATTTGCGGGTTGCGCTTATACATAGTCGTGAATCATTCGCGGGTTGCTCTACTACAGACCCGCGAATGTGTCTCAACATTAAAACATTAAAACACTCGCGCTAATGGGAGATTAGTTAAGTTATTTAACTTAATTTCCTTAACTGTTGTAACCTCCCTAACCTTCGAGAACTACCTTATTTCACCCATATAAATACAGGCCTTGGGGAGGGTGTTGATTACTTACACTTGGAGAGCAAAGTTATGCTGGTGGAGTTTATACAGAAGTTTTTGGAGCAGTGGAACTTAGAATCCTTTGGCTACAAAGGAGTCCTTGTCTTAGACACTGGGTTGTATCTAAATTCTTTCCATTATTGATAATAAAGAGATTACTTCTTCCATATGTGTTTCATGTGTATTGGTTTGATAAATGTTTATGCTTATGCATCTTATATGTGATTTATCTAACCTGCTTATACATATATGAATCATCTTGTATCTGGAAAAGTGTTTCTTGACAGGTGAAAGAGGAGCAATCCTGAAGACTTTGGAAGTGGAACAGAGAAGAAGAAGATTAGAAAGGATCGACCTTCGTTTAACAAGTAAGTCCTTTTAATCTTCCTATTTCTTATTATGTACTTTAGAAGTCAATTGTCTGCAAGTAATTGAGTATGTTGGTAACCCCCTTAGGTTATTAGGTGCATAATCTTGTACAACAGAACTGGCAACTCCGATAGGGAACCCGAACTGCTGTAGGTTGTTTTCTGTCCTCCTGACCAGTTTTGCTTGTGAGTCTGTTTGTGATTTGTTATCCTGTTTCAATACTTGCTTCAGCATTTGAAAGTCTTGGTTTTTTCTTGATTTTTTGAGAAAAATTTTATACCCATTCACGAGTTGTCTTTATAGACAGTTGCGAATACTACTGTGCATTCACGGGTTGTTATACTAGACAGTTGCGAGTCACTCGCGAGTTGCTCTTAGTGACAGTTGTGAATACTCCTGGAAGTGGGGATTTTTAAGATAAGTTTTGCTTGTTCTTTTCTTTGTTTGGTCCCTGTTTCTAAGTGGTCTTTCTTTAAGAATGCTGTGTAGTGGGTCTGAATACTATTGGTGATCACATTTCTTTGCTTTTTCGGAAGCTCTTGAGTCTTTTTGCTTCGTTTATTTACTGTTTGCATACTGGAGTGTTTTGGCTTGTTTGGGTTGTGGGTTAAAGTGTCTTGGTCCAGATCAGTGATCAGGGTCTTGGGCTCAGTTTTTACAGTCTGTCTTCTGACAGTGGCTGGTTGTCACTTGCCTGTATAAGTTTGCGTTGATTCTTTGTCTTTGTTAGCACCGAAGCTAGGGTTCCTAGCCTCCCTTTGTTGGTGGTCTTTTGGGTCCTGTCAGCCTGTTTGTTTCAGTTTGTTACTTTTATACAGTTTATAAGCGTCAAGTTTGCTCAAGCATAGTGCATTGTAGATGCATAGTAGAGTCTTGATTATTTTTAAAAGTGAAAAGAAAACATAGTTAAAGCTTTTGCATTGTGATTTTTGCATAAGTAGTGTTTATTTCAATTTAAAAATATTATATCAAAAACTACAAAAACATAGGCTTAGTTTCTTTCATCGTTGCTTTCAATTCATCAATACATATTTGCAAAAATTAAAAAGAAGTTTGTTTTTATAATGTCAATTTTGCTTTGAATGCACCTTTACTTTCATTTATTTCTTGTTTGAGTCAACACATCATATAGTATACCACTCCATTTCCTCTTGAGTAAAGAACAACCCTTTAAAATGAACGCATAAATTAAAATTTACTAGTAAGTTTTGTTTTATAGGGGTTTTTCACCTACTAGCTTAGGCTAGACTTGTGGGCTAGGAAGTGTAAACTTCCCACAAGTTATAAACTTAGATGTAGTGGACCTTTATTTAGGTAAATCCTTGAATCTATCACTGTATCTGGGAAGCTCCTCTCAAACGGGAGTTAAGCACTAGGCTGCATGGAGGCTTGGACAGAGGAGATAAACCTCCAAATCCTTGTCAAAACATAACCCAGGACTTTTACGCATCTGGGGATTCTGTCCTAGACAGAGTTTCAGGCTCAGCTACCCTGCCCATGTGTACGAGTTCGGCTGACGACTGTCCCCCCAGACAGCTGGTATTGCCAAGGTAGCCTTTAGTCTCTTGTCTTTTTAGGGTTCATACCTAGGTAAACCGGAAGGCTATTTCTGGTTCACCTTGAACGGGCTTGGAAGGTAACCCTTGTGGAAAGTGTAGGAGGGCGGTGGGTGATTCCTCCACTTGTGCCTAAGAACCACCTCAAGGACGCCAAGTAATCGTTCATCAAATTTCTTCGGGAAAGTATATCTTTCACCCTGGTTTGATTGCTTGAGACTCTAAGAAATTTTTAGTGTATGCTCTGTGGTTTTTCCTGTGTTTAGTTGGCCTTAGGGTGTTATTTGTTAAATTTTTAATTCTGGAGAACCAACCTGTTAGAAGGTCAAGAAGGTTGAGAAACCTTCCTCCTATCACTGCATTGGAGCCTCCACCTTTACCTCAAAGGCGGAGATTAGACACAGAGGGTTCATTTGAACCTGTAGGAATAAGTGAGACTCTTGGTGAAACAGAACTCATTGCTAACTTCTTTAATCTTGATACAGTCGAGATAGAAGAATTGCAGACTGACGAGTTTGCAAGAAATTTTAACTCCCCCTTGACTGATTTGAACGATCCTGTGATCATGCAGGTTAGACCTTTTGATTCACCAGTGCTAGTTGTCCTTGTGGGTAGAGTCATGTCTTCTGCGGAATAAAGTTCTTTTGTGTTTACCACAACCATTCCGGTTGAAGGGGTACTACCTCCCCCGGTAAGTACCCCTAGATCTAGTTTTCCTTCTACACCTTTGACTCCAGCGAGCCGGGTGGTTCAACCACCGGTTCACTCCAACATAGGAGGTACTTCTGGTAACATGGTTGCTGGGATCCCCAATATACCTACCATTCCTTCTTCCTTCCCTTACACTACCTAGAGCGGTCCGGTAGGATCCTCGGCTTATGTCCAAGGATTTCCTTGGAATGGGGGGCACATTCCCCCATCTAGTCCATACGTAGGTCCATCTCCTTCATATGTAGGAGTGCAGTTTGGGAGCAACACCTCTTACAGGCAGAGCTTCCAAACCCCTATTTCGGTCCCATACACGAGCTCTCCCTTTTCGTTGTTTAGCAGAGGGATACCTGCTCCAGTATTTCAGACCCCTGCTTCTATGGGGACAACCTGAACCACTTACACTGCACCTCCCACACAAAATCCTGTTGCTTATGGATGGAATCCATTTCAAAGCAACCTTCCCACTTCACAACCGGTGGCTAGGGGAAACCCCACTTTTACCCATGGGAATTCGGGGGCAGGTCCCTCAAATCCCCAAGGGGGCACATTTACTACCCCGATTAGGCCCAAAATTCCTTTCCTGGCAACTTTAAACTTGCCAGACTTGTCCAAATTGATGAATGACCCGATGAGGCATGACCCCTTGTGGCCACCTGTTCCCACCAAATTGCCATCGGACATCCCTAAGTTCGAAGGTAAAGCTGGTGAAGATCCTGGGGCACATGCCACCACTTTTCACTTATGGTGTTCTTCCAATTCGTTGAATGAGGACTCAATTAGATTGAGGCTATTCCAGAGGACCTTGACGGGTACAGCGACAAAATGGTATATTGAATTGCCTTCTGCTACCTTTAGTAGTTTCTGGGATTTGGCTAGTGCTTTCCTTAGCCACTTCAGCTTCCGGTTCAATACGATTTCGAAACGGACTTGTTGTATAATTTTAGACAAAACAAGGCTACCCACATCTTAGATCATATCCAAGAGTGGAGGAGGTGAAAGAGCCTTATCAAAGCTACCATTCCTATTGAGTTTCTATTAGAATGGTTCCTTAAATCACTGTTGCCATACATATCTAAGGATGTTTCCACATCAGGAGTAACGAACAAAGAAGAAGCCATACTCAGGGCCCAATAGTTGGACTTGATTTACTCACAGTCTGGGATCTTGTATGAGATCATCCCTGAGGCACCGAGGCCTTCGCATGAGGCGGAGAAGCCTAACCCTGGACCCCATGCCGATGGTGTGGTTGGGTCTGTCAATTCTCCCACTGTAGAGTCTTTAACTAAGCAACTTCACCAGTTCTCTGTGAAGCAGTCTATGGTGGAGGCAGCAAAGGATGCCCCCTCTCCTCAGAATGCAAATGTCTTTGCTCAAACCTCTCAGAAGGGAAATCAGCAGCCCAACGGGAAGAAAAAGAAAGGTAAGAAGGGAGAGGGAAACCAAAACAAGCCAAAGCCCGCGAGCAATGCTGATGGGGGGAAAAAAGAAAAGAATAAGGTCAAGTTCCCTTGTAAGTTGTGCCAAGAGGACCACCTTACTCACCTTTTTCCCCTTATGGATCAAGCCCAGAAGCTGCTCAAAGCTCAACAACCGGCTGTCCTGAAGGACCCGTTTCCCCAAGGACAGAACTCTGCTTCAGCTTCTAATGTAGCAGGGGGCACTCAAACTTCCCCTGACCCTAATCATATCAACATGGTTCGATATTCGACTTTGTTGCAAACTAGGAACAAAAACTATGAAACTAAGACTTCTAAGAAGGGTAAAGTTGTAGGTGAACCTTCCAACCCTCTCACAATAGAGAAACCTGCTGAAACTATGCCGAAGATACCGAAAGGTGTTTTCAAGAAGACCTTGCATAACCCCAATGCTAGGGCTGCTTCAAACTACTCAGTGGTTGAATATTTAGCTCAAACCCCGTGTGCAATGTCAGCTTTAGAGGTGTTACAGAGTTGTCGTGCCCAGTGGGATGCTCTCTTAGCAGCTTTAGGTAGCATGGATTCTTTGAGTCTCATGGCGAAATTCAATTTGTCTGATGTCAAAATTCACCTACCTTACCATGTAGCCATATCAATAGATGTCGTCCATGGTGGTAAGACCATTGGAAGGGTAGTTTTTGATGAGGGAGCCTTTACATGTGTTATGTCCCTGGCCTGCTGGAAATCTCTTGGATTCCCAGAGCTGGTCCCATCAAACACTTTACTTACTTATTTTGATGGAAGATCCTTCTGTCCTCATGGTATCCTGCCAGCTTTTGAGATTAAGTTAGCAGGAAAAGTAGTGTCTGTTGAAGTTGAAGTGATTGATGCTCCCTTGGACTACAATTTGCTTCTGGGAAGGAATTGGACTTATGCAATGTCTGCTGTTGCATCGGCTGTTCTTCGTGTCGTGGTTTTTCCACATGAGAGCAAGTTGGTTACTGTCTACCAACTTGATTTTATCCAAAAAGGCCATTTAGAGTCTAAGAAATCCACTGTGCCATTAGTTGATCAGATCAATGCTGCTACACAGAGCTTGGGAGCTGGAATGTACGCATCATTGATGGGCACATTTGACCTTCTAGCCCTGGTGAACTACATTGGTTCTACTACTGTGGGGAAGTCCATTGCTACGGTTGGCGATAGGACTGATCCTTGGGTCCTCCCAACTCCCCATGAACCAGAAGTGCCCTTATTGGCAGTAGAGGTAGCTTATCATTCCATCATTGAAGCTGCTGTTGATCCCATTCCAGATCCTCTATCAGTCTCAGATGATCTGGAAGAAGTCTATTTTCCCGCATGGGCGGAAAACTATTCACATTCCATAGATTGCTTAGATACCATTTTACCTTCCGATGAAGCTATTATGGAAGCTATGAGTGGACGTGATAAGATTTGTGAGGATCTTCATCATCGATCCTATTTCCTTCCAGATCTGAGCAAGATAGAAAACCAAGAGTTTAAAGTGAGACTGTCAGATGATATTGAGGTACCTATCAACCCTTTGCCTAGGGAAGGGGTGTTTGTTGAGGGGAATATGGCAAACATTTCCACCACTATACCTATCAATATCTATGTGAACCCAGATGTCGTGGAAAACATCTATATAGGTGCAAACTGCTCTCTGGAGGAGATTGCCATCTACACTGCCCTTTTCAAGGAATTTCGTGATATCTTTTCTTGGTCATATGACGAGATTCCAGGCATTGATCCATCTATTGTTCAACATGAAATCCGAACCTATCCTGATGCCAAGCCAGTTAGACAGAAATTAAGACCCGTGAACCTGCGTAAAGCGGTGGTTGTGAAGGCGGAAGTTGAAAAATTGTTGAAAGCTGGTTTTATATATCCCATAGCTTTGATTGAATGGGTATCCAACCCTGTTCCTATTGATAAAAAGAAAGGGAATATTTGCATTTGTACAGACTTTAGAGACCTTAATAAAGCTTGTCCTAAGGACAATTACCCCACACCATTCATTGACCAGATCATAGATGCATGTGCGGGGAGTGAGGTGTTCTCGTTTATGGATGGTTTCTCCGGCTACAATCAAATCCAAATCAAACCGAAAGACCAACATAAAACTACTTTCATTTTCCCTTGGGGTACATTTGCGTATAGAAAAATGCCCTTTGGATTGAAAAATGCTGGGGCTACCTTTCAACAAGCCATGAACTTTGCTTTTCACAACATAAAAACCATTGTCGAACCGTACCTTGATGATCTGCCTACACATTCTCACAAGAGGGTCCAACATCCGGATCATTTGAGGTTAATATTTGAAAGATGCAGATACTATAAAATTCGCTTGAATCCTCACAAGTGTGTTTTCTGTGTCGAGTCAGGAAGATTACTCAGATTCATCGTATCTAGTGGGGGCATCCAGGTGGATCCATTAAAAGTTGAGGCCATTGTAAATCTGCCTCCTCCTTGTTCTCTCAGGCAACTTCAAAGCCTGCAAGGAAAGTCCAACTTTCTTCGACGTTTTATCGTTAATTATTCCAAGATCACTAAAGGTTTCATGCGCTTGCTCAAACAAGACACTCCTTTTGTATGGGATGAAACCGCACAACTTGCGTTCGAGGCAATGAAAAAAGCTTTGCTGTCGGCTCCTTTATTATGCCCACCATATTATTCTAGGGATTTTATTTTATATCTGGCCACGTCGGAGTCGACCATTGGGGTAGTGCTAGTTCAGGAGGATGATAAGCTCGTTGATCATGTCATTTATTATCTTAGCCATGCTTTGGCCAGACCTGAGCTTAGATACTCCCACGTCGAGAAGTTATCCTTAGCAGTTGTTTATGCTGTGCAGAGGTTGCGCCATTACATTTTACTGAGGACCACCACAGTAGTGGCGGATGTAAATCCGTTCCAATATGTTTTATCCCGATAGATTGTTGGGGGAAAATTCAACAAGTGGATAGTCATTCTTCAGGAGTTTGACTTGGATTTTCAATCCGCTAAGTCTAAAAAGTCCTTAGTTTTTGCTGAGCTAATAGCAGAATTTCCCACTGGAGAAAATGTAGCGGTGGAGGATGACTCATTCCTAGATGAGCACATCTTCCTCATATCCACCTCTAATCCTTGGTACGGGGATATTCTTATATATCTCCATACTTTGAAGTATCCTGCCACTTACTCTAGGGAGGAACGACGTAAGTTACACCTTCATTCCAAGAACTACCTCATTATAGGAGATACATTATATCGATGAGGGGTAGATTTCGTCTTGCATCGTTGCCTTACTCATGAGGAAGCAGAGATTGTCCTAAATGATTCCCATAGCGGAGCATGTGGGGGTCATTTATCTAGGTTAGCAACGGCCCAGAAGATATTGCGTGCTGGTTATTTTTGGCCTATGATCTTTAAAGATTGTGTGGAAGCCGTGAAGTGCTGTCATCCATGTCAGCTTTACACCAGAAAAATGCGGTCACATCCTGCTCCGTTATTTCCTGTTGTCTCGGTAGGTCCCTTCATGAAATGGGGGATTGACTACATGACATGCAACCCAGTCTCGGCTGGGGGGCACAAATACATCATTGTCACTGTTGACTATTTTACGAAATGGACAGAGGCAATGCCTACTTTCAAAGACAACGGGGAAACAGCATCTTTCTTTGTTTTCAATCAAATTATTGCAAGGTTCGGTATCCCCAAAGTGATTGTCACTGACCATGGTAGTCATTTTCAAAATAACATGATGACGGAACTGACTACAATGCTTGGATTTAGACAAGAACACTCTTCTCCATACTATCCGCAAGCAAATGGTCAAGTTGAGGCTGTAAACAAGACATTAAAAACTATCCTTAAACGGATAATTGATGTAGCCCGTTCTAATTGGCACATCATGTTATATCCTGCTCTTTGGGCCTACAGAACTAATGTTAAGACTACCACGGGTTATTCACCTTTTCAACTCATTCACGGGGTGGAAGTAGTTACTTCGATTGAATGCGAAATCCCGTCCTTAAAGATCTCCATTCATGTGTTACCTGATACAACTGAGCTTGAAGAACATCTAGTACATCTAGATCACCTTGACGAGAAACATAGAGATGCGTTGACTTCCAATCAGGCTCATAAAAATAGGGTTAAATCTCAATATGACAAAATGGTCAAACCTAGGGTTTTCTCTGAAGGGGAACTTGTCTTGCTTTGGGACAAAGATAAAGAACCCTTGGGGGTAGGAAAATTCAAGGCTATGTGGTTAGGAACCTATATCGTGTCGAAAGTATTGAGTAAAGGTGCATATGAATTAGTGGATTATGATGGGAATAAGCTGCCCGAGCCTAGAAATGGGCTCTACCTGAAGAAGTACTATGCTTAGGCTTAGCACTTTTTCTTGTATTTTATTGTATGTATTTTATGTACAATAGGTTGTCAGTTTTGTTTTTTATATTATCTGCTAGTTGTTGCAGATGTCTTCCGAAATGTATGTAGGTTTCCCTGATGGCGCCAATCGTCACACTTGTAACCTAGCTTCAGCAGCATGGGTTATCTATTCTCCCACAGGACAGCTTGTTGCCGCGGGTGGCGCTTGTCTTGGTCCTGCTTCTAATAATGTTGCTGAGTATAGGGTAGTTATTGAGCTCCTATGGGATGCTTTGTCACGTGGCATTACCCAACTTGAAGTCTATTTGGACTCTTAGTTGGTATTTTCCCAGCTCAATCGAGCTTATCAGGTACGAAATCCTACCTTGTTACGTCAGTTCATGCAAATTCGTTTATTGGAAAGAAATTTTGAAGTTATTACTTTCAATCATATTCCACGTAACCAAAATTCATTGACTGATGCATATGCTAATTATATTTTGGATTGGCATCTCGCACACATTTCATAAAATATACAGCAAACATGTAAAGAACACTTGTAAATAAACCGACAACAAATATAT
>LPNX010096275.1:109080-213725 GCA_001517045.1 Pseudotsuga menziesii
ATAACTAAGCCTGCCCACCCTCTCCACTGGGACCACCTTGGTCCCCATGATCTCTAGGCACCCTGGCTTCCTCAGCCTCCTCGGCCTCGGCAGCCTCCACTGCATCTCTGTATACAAGTATTGCTATAGCTACTCACCTGAACAAACGTAGCCAAATCGGTGGAACCCCTACTACAAACTCCTGCATGGCTGTAGGTATGTGCTCAATCTGTATCGTAGGTACTTGCTGGGTCAGCCTGGCCAACTTCCCTTCTAGTACCCAAACCAATCCTGGGTCTCCTCCTACAACTGGACGCATGAACATGCGGGGGTACCCTTCAAGGCGGACTGGTCCAATATCTGCATTTTGACATATAAATCGGATTAAGACTTGTGAATATGTATATCTTGTCATTTGAAAATTCATAAAAATTTGAAAATGATAAAAAAAAAAATCACTTACCCATCTCGCCCCATATTCCTCCTGGAGGGAGGACAAGGTCGGGATCACCTTGGAAATCCATCCCATCGTATGGAAACTGCTCCAACGCCGGAAGCTGTCATTCCCACCATATATAAAAGTCATCATCGTAGACGTTGTGTACTATGTCTCCTCCTCCTTGATGTAGGAAGATGTCTCCCCACCGGCTCAGCCTCGGCTGACAGGGATGTCTGACCTATAGTGGTATAGCAGAGCTCATAGCTGGTACTCTCGAAGAAGAAGAACGCTACTAGTATGCTGGCATAGCCAAATTTCTTGCTTCTTCCTCTCCTACAGTCGGATAGTTGCCTCTTCATGATGGGAAGCACTCCCGAGCACCAATCGTAGAGAGCACCTCTAAAGCAATCAACTGCCACCCTCATCTGATTCCTGGTGGCCATATGTAACCCTGATGATCCTGAAAGTCTCACAATAGTACTAGCTAGTACCTGGAGTGTGAAATACCGGATGTCTACAATAATAACACTGATACCCCTCTTTTGCGTACCCGGTGTACAGAACATGTCAACATAGTTTTGGACACTCAAGGGATCTCCGCCCCTACCAGTGCCCTCCAAGTTCACCGGTGCCCCCCATTGTGATAATCCGGTTATGAAATATATATCCTCTACGGTAAGCTCTAAGGTCTCACCTTGAAGATTGAACATCCCCATGTCATGATCCCAGTAATTGACCATGAATTCCAGTAAGCAGACATTTTCCCACATGGGCGATGTACAAAATAACTTTAGCAGCCCGCAAGTCCTCAATTCTTGTATTACGGTCGCGCTTTGGAGCGCCGCATGATCCATTATTTCATGTTTTCTTTCCCTCCACTCCAGCACCATATTTTTCCTGGCAAATACACATAATTTGGTTCAGTATTTCATCTTTAAAAAATAAAAAATTGTGCTTAATTTTTGAGTTTTCACCCATCGCGCAGCATTCGCGACTATCTAGTTAGGCAGGCCGCGAGTCATTTGCGACTGCCTAGTTAGGCAACTCGCGAGTAAAATGTGTATTCGCAACTTTTACTCCTTGCAACCCGCAAATGCGCCATGATGTAATTTGGGATGATGTAAAATACTGAATTAACCATTAATTTTGATATTTGTTTGGATCAAATTGAAGGGTTTAGGGTGTAGAGTTACCTGAAACTTACGAATCTGGATTCCGACAGTCCAATTGTCCACAGTAATTGATCAAAGATAGAGGGTAAACTTTCCTTTTTGGTCCAAAAAGTGCAAATGGTGAGAAATGTTTTAATTTTCAAGCTATTTATAGAAATAATATTCTGTAAAGTGGATCTTTTTATATAGTTTGAAATGTCAATTGACTAATATCACCCTCTTTGTGCCTTGGAACAGGTTTACCAACTTTTACAAAGTGTTGATGCTTCTATAGGGTGGTTTTGCTATCTCCAACACATGTTGGCACCTTATCACTCCACATTAACCTTAGTATTCAACGTTTTGCCACGGACTATGGTATTCTAAGCCATTAATCCCTTGTCTCTACCATTGTTCTTCCGTGGCTAAGGTCCTTATTTCATGAGTATCCTCTTATTATGCCTTTCCCATCCTTTGGTACTCATACTGTCACTATTTCAAGCCCAGGGGTTTCCTCATAGCTATTTTTCACGCCAAATAGAGCTTCTTGTGAATCTCTTTTTACAAGCTATCCCTTTATAGGACTCCTTGAACTTATGGAGTTTCTTTAGGCCTAGGTCTGACTCCTTCAAAACAGACTTAACTATCGAGTTATCTCGTCCATTCAAGCTCGTTAAGAATATGTGAATGGGCATCCGCATTGGGGGTAGGTTATCTCTTTCTCGGACCATGCGGAATAATACGAGAAAGGATCACTCTCTTTTCTTTTGAATTGAGAAGAGTATTCTCAGGTATAGTTTTATCACTTTTCCGGACCTGAGGGACTAAATTTACAGAAAAGGAACACCCGGTTTGAGCTTAGTTTTCTCTTTTTCGTTCTCTAGACCCAAACATGAAAAAGATTCTGCGTGTACTTTGTGTCTTTGTCATGCTCGTTAAACACTAAATAACAAAGCAATGAGTTTATTGTTGTAAGCCCCATTTCTCGCAACCAAATGGATATTTTCGAGTGATCTTGCTTTCCTTCACACTCGTAAAACTCAAGCTATTCTATGCTATTATGGAAGGAGCGTTGGGTAGGTGGTAATTTAACCTTTTTCGGACCTCCCTGACTAAGTACGAAAAAGGTGTGCCTTTTCTTCTTCGGAAGTTAAGAGAGTTCTTCTGTGGTTTGTTTTATACTTTTTCGGCCTCAGGAGACTAAATTGGACAAAAAAGGACCCCCCTGGAGTCTTCTTTGGAGTTTTCAGACTCTCTAAATGTGAAAACACCATCTGAGCATGTACTAGTTCGGGCTCTTTAAATCCACAAATCAGTGTATCAAGCATTATTTTCCCATCTCTTCAAGCTTGTTAAAAAATGAAGAGGGAACCGAGTTTACTTTTCTGGACTCGTTAAAATTTAACAGGGAAGGTAAGGAAGAAGTTTTCTCTTGTTTTCAGTAATGGAAGCATGTCGTCCTTGAACATAGCACTCTTTGTTTTCCGATATCCATGTTTTAGTATACACTTGTGTTCAGCTATCACTTTGAATTTTTTATTCCTCCTCTTGTCCATTATCCTAGGGAATCTGATCATGTCTCCTACATGATAGATAAGTCTAGTTGTTCTATCTATCCGTTGTATGCTGCCTTGGGTCATCTCTGTGTTGTGCTCACTGTTCAAGGAATCTACCCAATGTATGATCTATCACCTGATCCCATCATTGTTATATCTGTTATCTATTTGTGTCTCCCTTCTTTTGCCCAGTTCCTAATCACTCTTGTGATCCGTTGGAGGATCTGTTGCCTTCCTTATCACAGCATGGTTCCATTTTCAGTACTTCCTGATGGCGAAGACCTAGAGTTTTGACGATCGTACCTTTGGATTCACTTTCATCATTGATGAACTCCTTTGCTTTAGTTGTTAACTATCCCTTATTGGTTGACAAACTGTTGAATCCTCTCCATGTTCGACTTCAGCTTACCCTTATTCACATGGATTGGATTGTATTGGTTCTTTGGGATCCTTTATGAAGACCTTAGTCCCTCACATATGGACTAAGTTGCGCAAGATTATGTTCGATATATCTACATAGCTTCCATATCTTTGAAGACTCATCATTATTGTATATTGTGGCTTCGATCCACCTTTGTAATATACGTGGTTTTTACCCGTATCATATGATGTAATCAAATATTGTAAAGGAGCTAGTGTTCCAGTAAATTGAACATAGCATCCTCAGATGTAACTTTGTATATGACATTACTATGTTTTGTTTCAGGTACTCTCTCTGCTCCATTGGATTTCTAAGTTCTCCAAAGATGAATATTATAATGTATTTCGGCCATCGTTCCCCTCTGACCTCACACATTAAGGGGCGTCTGTTATACACCTGAATGGCACCTCTCCGTCCGAGTGCCAACATCCCTCATGTTGGAACACAAAAGGACACTTATGGATAGAGGTTCACCCAAAACACTATAGCTTGGCTTGTCATGAAATACATGCTTTCTCCATCCAGCTAGTCACTTTGCCATTTTTTCCTATATTGAGATGTATGCGCGACTATCCTTATATACAACTAGCGCCATCACTCGCGAGTCTCCTTTACAGCAAGTCGCGAATCCATGTATTCGCGGGTTGCGCTTATACATAGTTGCGAATCATTCGCGGGTTGCTCTACTACAGACCCGTGAATGTGTCTCAACATTAAAACATAAAAACACTCGCGCTAATGGGAGATTAGTTAAGTTATTTAAATTAATTTCCTTAACTGCTGTAACCTTCCTAACCTTCGAGAACTACCTTATTTCACCCATATAAATACAGGCCTTGGGGAGGGTGTTGATTAATTACACTTGGAGAGCAAAGTTATGCTGGTGGATTTTATACAGAAGTCTTTGGAGCAGTGGAACTCAGAATCCTTTGGCTGCAGAGGAGTCCTTGTCTCAGACGCTGGGTTGTATCTGAAGTCTTTCCATTATTGATAATGAAGAGATTACTTCTTCCATATGTGTTTCATGTGTATTGGTTTGATAAATGTTTATGCTTATGCATCTTATATGTGATTTATCTAACCTGCTTATACATATATGAATCATCTTGTATCTGGAAAAGTTTCTTGACAGGTGAAAGAGGAGCAATCCTGAAGACTTTGGAAGTGGAACAGAGAAGAAGAAGATTAGAAAGGATCGACCTTCGTTTAACAAGTAAGTCCTTTTAATATTCCTATTTCTTATTCTGTACTTTAAAAGTCAATTGTCTGCAAGTAATTGAGTATGTTGGTAACCCCAGACCTTAGGTTATTAGGTGCATAATCCTGTACAACAATGTGTGCCTCTTAAATGTGTATCTAAATCTACTTTTAAATTTGATTTCTAAGAAATTGAAAAAAGTGCAACCTTTTAGGACTTGGTTTGACCAAGTTTGACCAAGGTCCAAAATAGCTTGAAATCCCCTGAAAGTGTGTATGCATGGTTATCTTTCAAATGGGTACCTAAATTCTCTTTCAAATTTCACTTACAAGAAAGTCAAAAAAAGAGCATCTCTTAGACCTTTGCTTGACCAACCTTGAATAATGACCAAAATAAATTCGAACATCGTGAACATTGGTGTGCACTATTATCTACCAAATGCTAAGATAAATCTATGATCAAATTTTAATTCTGAGAAATTAGTCAAAAGTGAAACTCTGTTGTATGGTTTTGCTGAGGTTGGGATTAAAGGGGGTGAAATATTTTGGATTGCCTCAAAATTTCATATGCATGGTTGTCTATCAAATGGACATTCAAATCTATGATCAAATTTCAATTATAAGAAACTGCTCAAAAGTGAAACTTCGTCATGCGTTTTTGCTAGGTTTGGGCTTAAAGGTGGTCAAAATAGCTTGGAACATTGCGAAAGTTGGTGTGCATGCTTTTTTATCTAATGGGAATCCAAATCTATGATCAAGCTTCAATTCTTAGAAGTTGGTCAAAAGTGAAACTCCATCATGCAGTGTTTTTAGGGTTTGGCTTAAAGGAGTTGAAAATAACTTTGAACTCTTATCTTCCAAATGCACAACTAAATATATGATCAAATTTTAATTCCGAGAAATTTGTCAAGAGTGAAACTTCATCATGCGGTTTCGCTAAGTTTTAGGTTACAAGGGGTGAAAATAGCTCAAAACGTCGCGAAAGTTGGAGTGCACGGTTATCTATCAAACGGGCATCCAAATCTATGATCAAATTTTAATTCTGAGAAATTAGTCAGAAGTAAAACTCCATCGTTCATTTTTGCTAAATTTGGGCTTGAAGAGGTCCAAATAGCTCAGACCATTGCAAAAGGAGTCGTGCATGTTTTTATAGCAAACGGGAATCCAAATCTATGATCCAATTTCAACTTCAAGAATTTGGTCAAAATAAACTCCATCATTCGATTTTGTTAAGGTTTGGCTTAAAGGAAAAAGTGAAAGCTTTTAGGCCTTGGTTTGACCAAGTATGAGCAAATTTGAATTCTAAGAAACTGCTCAAAAGTGAAACTCTGTCGTGTGGTTTCACTAGGGTTGGGCTTAAAAGGTGTCAAAAGAATAGCTTGAAACGTTGCAAAATTTGGCGTGCATGATTGTTTATCCAATGGGCATCCAAATCTATAATCAAGTTTCTATTCTAAGAAGTACATCAAAAGTGAAACTCGATCGTACAAATTTTTTATGGTTTGGCTTAAAGGAGCAGAAAACAACTATGAACATCATGAAAGTTGGCGTGCACACTTATCATCCAAATGCACATTAAAATAAATGATCAAATTTTAATTTCGAGAAATTTGTAAAAAGTGAAATTTCGTTGTGCGGTTTCGCAAAGGTTGGGGTTAAAATGGGTGAAAATAGCTCGGAACATCATGAAAGTTGGAGTGCATGCTTAACTATCAAATGGGCATCCAAATCTATGATCAAATTTCAATTGCGAGAAAACTGTCAAAAGTGAAACTTCGTCGTGCATTTTTGCTAGAGTTCGGCTTAAAGCAGGTCCAAATAGCTCGAAACATTGCAAAATTTGGTGTGCACACTTGTATATCAACCGGGCATCCAAATCTCTTATCAAACTTCAATTCTAGGAATTTGGTCAAAAGTGAAACTCCATCATGTGATTTCACTAAGGTTTGGATTAAAGGAGGGAAAAAGAGCTCTGAACATCAATAAATTTGGCATGCACTCTTATCTACCAAATGTCATCTAAATCTATGATCATATTTCCATTCTAAGAAATTGGTCAAAAGAGAAACTTTATCGTGCGCTTTCCCTAAGGTTGCACTTAAAGGAGTGAAATAGCTCGGAACGTCGCGAAAGTTGGCGCGTACGGTTGTTTATTTAAATGGGTACATAAATCTACTTTCAAATTTCACTTCTTAAAAAGTCGACAAAAGTGCATCTTTTCTGCTTTTGTTTGACCATCCTTGAATGAGGGCAAAAATAGCTCCAAATAGCATAAAAATAGGTGTCCATGCCTATCTTTGAAATGGGTATCTAAATCTACTTCAAAGTTTGAATTTTAAGAAAAAGGGAAAAATGCAACGTTTTAGGCCTTGGTTTGACAAAGTTTGACCGAGGTCCAAAATGGCTCGCAATCCCAAAGAAATCTACATGTAGGGATTATCTCTCAAATGGGTACCTAAATACAGTTTCAAATTTCAATTTCGAGAAAGTCAAGAAAAGTGGATTTCTTAGAACTTGGTTTGACCAACCTTAACTAAGTGCTGAAATAACTCAAAATTCGCAAAAATATGTGTGCCTCTTAAATGGGCATCTAAATCTACTTTTAAATTTGATTTCTAAGAAATTGGAAAAAATTGCAACCTTTAGGCCTTGGTTTGACCAAGTTTGACCAAGGTCCAAAATAGCTTGAAATCCCCTGAAAGTGTGTATGCATGGTTATCTCTCAAATGGGTATCTAAATTCTCTTTTAAATTTCAATTACAAGAAAGTCGAAAAAATAGCATCTCTTATACCTTTGCTTGACCAACCTTGAATAACGACCAAAATAACTTCAAACATCGTGAAAGTTGGTGTGCACTATTATTTACCAAATGTTAAGATAAATCTAGGATCAAATTTTAATTCTTAGAAATTAGTCAAAAGTGAAACTCTGTTGTATTTTTTAGATGAGGTTGGGATTAGGGGGTGGAATATTTTGGAACGACTCAAAATTTTGCCTGCACGCTTGTCTATCAAATGGGTATGGAAATCTATGATCAAATTTAAATTATAAGAAACTATTTAAAAGTGAAACTTTGTCATGCGTTTTCTCTAGGGTTGGGATTAAAGGTGGTCAAAATAGCCTGGAACGTTGTGAAATTTGGCGTGCATTCTTGTTTATCTAATGGGCATCCAAATCTATGATCAAGTTTCAATTCTTAGAAGTTGGTCAAAAGCAAAACTCCATCGTGCGGTTTTTCTAGGGTTTGGTTTAAAGGAGTTGAAAATAACTCTGACCATCATGAAATTTGGCATGCACTCTTATCTTCCAAATGCACATCTAAATCTATGATCAAATTTTAATTCCAAGAAATTGGTCAAGAGTGAAACTCCATCATGTGGTTTCACTAAGATTGGGGTTAAAGGAGGTGAAAATAGCTCAAAACGTCGTGAAAGTTGGAGTCCACGGTTATCTATCAAACAGGCATCCAAATCTATGATCAAATTTCAATTCTGAGAAATTGGTCAAAAGTGAAACTCCGTTGTCAATATTTGCTAGAGTTGGGCTCTGAGCGGTCCAAATAGCTCGGACCATTGTAAAAGTTGGCATGCACATTTTGATATCAAATGGGCATCCACTTTCAAATTTCACTTCTGAAAAATTCAACAAAAGTACATCTTTTCAAATTTTGTTTCACCATCCTTCAATGAGGGCCAAAATAGCTCCAAATCTCATAAAAATAGGTGTCCATGCTTATCTTTGAAATGGGTATCTAAATCTACTTTAAAATTTGAATTTTTCAGAAAATGGAAAAAATGCAACGTTTTAGGCCTTGGTTTGACGAAGTTTAACCGAGGTCCAAAATGGCTCACAATCCCAAAAAAATCTACATGTAGGGATTATCTTTCAAATGGGTACCTAAATACAGTTTCAAATTTCAATTTGGATAAAGTCAAGAAAAGTGCATTTCTTAGAACTTGGTTTTACCAACCTTGACTAAGTGCCGAAATGGGTATCTAAATCTACTTTTAAATTTGATTTCTAAGAAATATGACTTTTAGGCCTTGGTTTGACAATGTTTGACAAAGGTCCAAAATAGCTCAAAATCCCCTGAAAGTATGTATGCATGGTTATCTCTCAAATGGGTACCTAAATTCTCCTTCAAATTTCAATTACAAGAAAGTTGAAAAAATAGCATCTCTTAGACCATTGCTTGACCAACCGTAAACAATGACCAAAATAACTTCGAACATCGTGAAAGTTGGTGTGCACTGGTATCTACCAAATGCTAAGATAAATCTATGATCAAATTTTAATTCTGATAAATTAGTCAAAAGTGAAACTCTGTTGTATGGTTTTGCTGAGGTTGGGATTTAAGGGGTGAAATATTTTGGAACGTCTTGAAATTTTGTGTGTATGCTTGTCTATCAAATGGGCATTCAAATATATGATCAAATTTCAATTATAAGAAACTGCTCAAAAGCGAAACTTCGTCATGCGTTTTCACTAGGGTTGGGCTTAAAGGTGGTCAAAATAGCTTGGAACGTTGCGAAAGTTTGCATGCATGCTTGTTTATCTAATGGGCATCCAAATCTATGATCAAGTTTCAATTCTTGGAAGTTGGTCAAAATCAAAACTCCATCATGTTGTTTTGTTAGGGTTTGGCTTAAAGGAGTCGAAAATAACTCTGAATATCATGAAAGTTTGCATGCACTCTTATCTTCCAAATGCACATCTAAATCTATGATCAAATTTCAATTCTGAGAAACTGCTCAAAAGTGAAACTCTAGCGTGCATGATTGTTTATCCAATGGGCATCCAAATCTATGATCAAGTTTCCATTCTATTAAGTACATCAAAAGTGAACCTCCATCGTACGGTTTTGTTAGGGTTTGGCTTAAAGGAGCTGAAAATAACTCTGAACATCGTGAAAGTTGGCGTGCACACTTATCATCCAAATGCACATCAAAAGATATGATCAAATTTTAATTCTGATAAATTTGTAAAAAGTGAAACTCTATCGTGCGGTTTCACAAAAGTTGGGGTTAAAGGGGGTGAAAATAGCTCGAAACATCGTGAAAGGTTGAGCGCACACTTGTCTATCAAATGGGAATCCAAATCTATGATCAAATTTTAATTGCAAGAAAATTATCCAAAGTGAAACTTCATCGTGCATTTTTACTTGGCTTAAAGCGGGTCCAAATAGCTCGAATTATTACAAAATTTGGCATGCACGCTTGTATATCAAACGGGAATCCAAATCTATGATCAAATTTCAACTCCAAGAATTTGGTCAAAATTGAAACTCCATCATTCGATTTCGCTAAGGTTTGGCTTAAAGGAAAAAGTGCAAGCTTTTAGGCCTTGGTTTGACCAAGTATGAGAAAATTTGAATTTTGAGAAACTGCTCAAAAGTGAAACTCTGTCATGCAGTTTCACTAGGGTTGGGATTAAAAGGGGTCAAAATAAAAGCTCAAAACGTTGCAAAATTTGGCGTGCATGATTGTTTATCCAATGGGCATCCAAATCTATAATCAAGTTTCTATTCTAAGAAGTACGTCAAAAGTGAAAATTGATCGTACAATTTTGTTAGGGTTTGGCTTAAAGGAGCTGAAAATAACTATGAACTTCGTGAAAGTTGGCGTGCACACTTATCATCCAAATGTGCATCAAAAGAAATGATCAAATTTCAATTCTGAGAAATTTGTAAAAAGTGAAACTTCGTCGTGCGGTTTCGCAAAGGTTGGTGTTAAAGGGGGTGAAAATAGCTCAGAACATCACGAAAGTTTGAGAGCATTCTTGTTTAACAAACGGGCATCCAAATATATGATCAAATTTCAATTGCGAGAAAATTGTCAAAAGTGAAACTTTGTCGTGCATTTTCACTATAGTTGGGCTTAAAGCGGATCCAAATAGCTCAAAACATTACAAAATTTGGCATGCATGGTTGTATATAACACAGGCATCCAAATCTATGATCAAATTTCAACTTCAAGAATTTGGTCCAAATTGAAACTCCATCATTCGATTTCGCTAAGGTTTGGCTTAAAGGAAAAAGTGCAAGCTTTTAGGCCTTGGTTTGACCAAGTATGAGCAAATTTGAATTCTGAGAAACTGCTCAAAAGTGAAAGTCTAGCATGTGGTTTCACTAGGGTTGGGCTTAAAAGGGGTCAAAATAATAGCTCAGAACGTTGCATGATTTGGCATGCATGATTGTTTATCCAATGGGCATCCAAATCTATAATCAAGTTTCTATTCTAAGAAGTATGTCAAAAGTGAAACTCGATCGTACAATTTTGTTAGGGTTTGGCTTAAAGGAGCTGAAAATAACTATCAACATTGTGAAAGTTGGCGTGCACACTTATCATCCCAATGCACATCAAAATAAATGATCAAATTTTAATTCTGAGAAATTTATAAAAAGTGAAACTCCGTTGTGCGGTTTCACAAAGGTTGGGGTTAAAGGGGGTGAAAATAGCTTGGAACATCGCGAAAGTTGGAGTGCACACTTGTCTATCAAATGGGCATCCAAAATCTATGATCAAATTTCAATTGCGAGAAAATTGTCAAAAGTGAAACTTTGTCGTCGCTAGAGTTTGGCTTAAAGCAGGTCCAAATAGCTCAAAACATTGAAAAATTTGGTGTGCACGCTTGTATATCAACTCGGAACCCAAATCTATGATCAAATTTCACTTCCGGGAATTTGGTCAAAAGTGAAACTCCCTCATGCGGTTTCGCTAAGGTTTGGCTTAGAGGAGGGAAAAAGAGCTATGGACATCACTAAATTTGGCATGCACTCTTATCTACCAAATGGGCATCTAAATTTATGATCATATTTCAATTCTAATAAATTGGTTAAAAGAGAAACTTTATCGTTCGCTTTCGCTAAGGTTGCACTTAAAGGGAGTGAAATAGCTCGGAACGTCGCGAAAGTTAGCGTGTACTCTTGTTTATTGAAATGGGTACATAAATCTACTTTCAAATTTCACTTCTTAAAAAGTCAACAAAATTGCATCTTTTCAGCTTTTGTTTGACCATCCTTGAATGAGGGCCAAAATAACTCCAAATAGCACAAAAATAGGTGTCCATGCCTATCTTTGAAATGGGTATCTAAATCTACTTCAAAATTTGAATTTTAAGAAAATGGGAAAAATACAATGTTTTAGGCCTTGGTTTGACAAAGTTTGACCGAGGTCCAAAATGGCTCGAAATCCCAAAAGAATCTACATGAAGGGATTATCTCTCAAATGGGTACCTAAATATAGTTTCAAATTTCAATTTCGAGAAAGTCAAGAAAAGTGCATTTCTTAGAACTTGGTTTGACCAGCCTTAACTAAGTGCCGAAATAACTCGAAATTCGCAAAAATATGTGTGCCTCTTAAATGGCCAACTAAATCTACTTTTAAATTTGATTTCTAAGAAATTATAAAAAAGTGCAACCTTTTAGGCCTTGGTTTGACCAAGTTTGACCAAGGTCCAAAATAGCTTGAAATCCCCTAAAAATGTGTATGCATGGTTATCTCTCAAATGGGTATCTAAATTCTGTTTGAAATTTCAATTACAAGAAATTCGAAAAAATAGCATTTGATAAACAAGAAAGCATGCCAAATTTCATGATGTTCCCGTTATTTTCATCCCCTTTAAGCCCAACCTTAGCGAAACCGCATAATGAAGTTTCACTTTAGACCAATTTCTCGAAATTAAAAGTTGATCATAGATTTAGATGACTATCTAGTAGACAAGCATGCACTCCAACTTCTGCCATGTTCGGAGCTATTTCGACTTCTTTTAAACCGAACCCTAGCGAAAACACACAACAAAGTTTCACTTTTAACCAATTGAAATTTGAACATAGATTTGGATGCCCATTTGATAGACAAGTGTGCATGCCAACTTTCTCGATGTTCCAAGTTGTTTTCACCCCCTTTAAACCCAACCTTAGTGAAACTGCATGACAAAATTTCACTTAGACCAATTTCTCAGAATTAAAATTTGGTCATAGATTTTGATGAAAATTTCACAGACAAGCATGCACTACAACTGTTGCCATGTTTGGAGCAATTTAGAGCCCTTTTAAACCCAACCCTAGCAAAAATGCATGAAATAGTTTCACTTTTGACATATTTCTCTGAATTGAAATTTCATCATAGATTTTGATGCCCATTTGATCGACAAGTGTGCACGCCAAATATTGTGATGTTCTAAGTTATTTTCACCCCCTTTAAGCCAAACCTTTGAGAAATCAAATGACGGAGTTTCACTTTTGACCAATTTCTCAGAATTAAAATTTGATTATAGATTTATTTGCATGCGAACTTTCGCAACGTTCCTAGCTATTTTGACCCCCTTTATGTCCAACACTTGCTAAATCGCATGATGGAGTTTCACTTTTGATCAATTTCTCAAAATTAAATTTGATCATTGATTTGGATGTCCATTTCATAGGCAAGCGTGCACGCCAAATTTCATGACGTTTTGAGCTAATTTCACCCCATTTAAGCGATACCATAGAGAAATAGCATGATGGAGTTTCACTTTTGAACGATTTCTCAAAATAAAATTTTGATCATAGATTTAAATGAACATAGATTGACAAACGTGCATGCGAACTTTCACAACGATCGAGCTATTTTGACCCCTTTTAAATCCAACCCTTAAGAAACAGCACGACGGAGTTTCACTTTTGACCAATTTCATGGAATTGAAATTTGATCATAGATTTGGATGCCCATTTGATAGACCAGCATCCATGCCAACTTTTGTGGTGTTTTGAGCTATTTTCACCCCATTTAAGCCCAACCATAGCAAAACCGCACGATGAAGTTTCACTTTTGACCAATTTAGTGGAATTTAAATTTGATCATAGATTTAGATGACCATTTTGTAGACAAGCATGTACGCTAACTTTCACCATTTTTAGAGGTATTTATACCTCCTTTAAGCCAAACCATAGCGAAACCGCACGACAAAGTTTCTCTTTTGACTAACTTCTCGAAATTGGAATTTGATCGTATATTTGGATGCCCGTTTGATAGACAAGCATGCACACCCACTTTCATAACGTTTCGAGTTATTTTGACACTCTTTAAACCCAACCCTAGTGAAATCACACAGTGGAGTTTCACTTTTAACCAATTTCTTGGAATTGAAATTTGACCTTTTATTTGGATGCACAATTCAAAGACAAGTGTGGACGCCAACTTTCGCAATATCCTGAGCTATTTTCACCCCATTTAATCCAAACCTTAGCTGGACCACACAATGAAGCTTCTCTTTTGACCAATTTCCCTTGATTAAAATTTGATCATAGATTTAGATGCCCACTTGGTATATAAGAGTGCATGCTAAGTTTCATGATCTTCAGAGCTATTTTCCCCTCCTTTAAGCGAAACCCTAGCAAACCCACATGACAAAATTTCACATTTGACCAACTTCTCAAAATTGAAATCTGATCATAGATTTTGATGCGCATTGGATAACAAGCTTGCACACCTAACTTTCACAACATTTGGATATGTTTTGACCCCTTTAATCCCAAACCAATCGAAATGGTCTGACGTGGTTTCAATTTTGAGTGATTTCCTGGAATTGAGATTTGAAAATAAATTTGAATGCCCATTTGATAGACAAGAGTGAACACCAAATTTCACGACGTTCCAAGCTATTTCTCCCCCTTGAAGTCCAACCTTAGCGAAACCGCATGATGGAGTTTCACTTTAGACCAATTTGTCCAAAATTAAAATTTGATCATAGATTTAGATGACCATCTGGTAGAAAAGCATGCATTCAAAATTACACCATGTTCATATTTATTTCGACACTTTTTAAACACAGCCAGAGGAGTGACACACAAAGGGGGTGAAACTCCATTGTGCGGTATCACTAGGGTTGGTTTTAAAGGGGGTCAAAATAGCTTAGAATTCAATTTTGAGCAATTTCTTGTAATTGAAATTGGATAATACATTTGGATTCCCATTTGATAGACAAGCCTAGACACCAACTTTCATGACGTTATGAGCTATTTTAATCCCCTTTAAGCCCAACCTTGGCGAAACTGCATAACGAAGTTTCACTTCAAACCAATTTCTTGAAATTAAAAGTTGATCATAGATTTAGATGACTATTTGGTAGACAAGCATGCACTCCAACTTCTGCCATGTTCAAAGCTATTTAGACTTATTTTAAACCTAACCCTAGCAAAAACACACAACAGAGTTTCACTTTTGACCAATTTCTTCGAATTGAAATTCGAACATAGATTTGGATGCCCATTTGATAGACAAGTTTACATGCCAACTTTCACGATGTTCCAAGTTATTTTCACCCCATTTAAGCCCAACCTTAGCAAAACTGCATGACAAAGTTTCACTTAGACCAATTTCTCAAAATTAAAATTTGATCATAGATTTTGATGACAATTTGGCAGACAAGCATGCACTACAACTTCTGCCATGTTTGGAGCAATTTAGACCCCCTTTAAACCCAACCCTTGCAAAAATGAATGAAATGGTTTCACTTTTGACCTATTTCTCTGAATTGAAATTTGATCATAGATTTGGATGCCTCTTTAAAAAAAATGTGCATGCCAACTTTTTTGATGTTCTAAGTTATTGTTTTCACCCCCTTTAAGCCAAACCTTTGAGAAACCAAATGACAGAGTTTCACTTTTGACCAATTTCTTGAAATTAAAATTGATTATAGATTTATATGCATGCCAACTTTCACAAGGTTCCTAGCTATTTTGACCCCCTTTAAGTCCAACACTTGTGAAACTGCATGACAGAGTTTCACTTTTGATCAATTTCTCAGAATTAAATTTGATCATTGATTTGGATGTCCATTTCATAGGCAAGCGTGCACACCAAATTTCATGATATTTTGAGCTAATTTAACCCCATTTAAGCTATACCATAGCAAAATAGCACGACGAAGTTTCTCTTTTGACCAATTTCTCAGAATTAAAATTTGATCATAGATTTAAATGAACATAGATTGATAACCGTGCATGCCAACTTTCACAATGCTCAAGCTCTTTTCAACCCTTTTAAAGTGAACCCTAGAGAAACTGCACGATGAAGTTTCACTTTCAACCAATTTCACGAAATTGAATTTTGAACATAGATTTAGATGCCCATTTGATAGACAAGCATGCAGGCCAACTTTTGCAATGTTTTGAGCTATTTTCACCCCATTTAAGTTCAACCATAGCGAAACCGCACGATGAAGTTTCACTTTTGACCAATTTGTCGAAATTAAAATTTGATCATAGATTTAGATGACCATTTGGTAGACAACCATGTACGCTAACTTTCACCATTTTTCAGAGGTATTTATACCTCCTTTAAGCCAAACCATAGCAAAACCGCACGACAAAGTTTCTCTTTTGACTAACTTCTTGAAATTGAAATTTGATCATAGATTTGGATGCTCGTTTGATAGACAAGCATGCACGCCCACTTTCACAACGTTTCGTGTTATTTTGACTCTCTTTAAACCCAACCCTAGTGAAATCACACAGTGGAGTTTAACTTTTAACCAATTTCTCAAAATTGAAATTTGGCCATTTATTTGGATCCACAATTCAAAGACAAGTGTGGACGCCAAATTTCGCGATGTCCTTAGCTATTTTCACCCCATTTAAGCCAAACATTAGCTGGACCACTAGATGAAGTTTCTCTTTTGACCAATTTCCCTTAATTAAAATTTGATCATAGATTTAGATGCCCATTTGGTATATAAGAGTGCAAGCTTAGTTTCATGATGTTCAGAGCTATTTTCACCTCCTTTAAGCCAAACCCTAGCAAACCCGCATGACAAAGTTTCACATTTGACCAACTTCTCAAAATTGAAATCTGATCATAGATTTGGATTCGCGTTGGATAACAAGCTTGCACACCAACTTTCACAACATTTGGATCTGTTTTGGCCCCTTTATTCCCAACCCTATCGAAACCGTACAATGGAGTTTCAATTTTGAGTGATTTCTTGGAATTGAGATTTGAAAATAAATTTGAATGCCCATTTGATAGACAAGTGTGCACACTAACTTTCACGATGTTCCAAGCTATTTCACCCCCTTGAAGCCCAACTTTAGTGAAACCGCACGATGGAGTTTCACTTTAGACCAATTTTTCCAAAATTAAAATTTCATCATAGATTTAGATGACCATTTGGTAGACAAGCATGCATTCAAACTTAAACCCAGCCATAGTAAAAGCACACAAATAGGGTGAAACGCCATTGTGTGGTATCGCTAGGTTTGGGCTAAGAGGGGGCCAAAATAGCTTAGAATTCAATTTTGAGCAATTTCTCGTAATTGAAATTGGATAATAGATTTGGAGTCCCATTTGATAGACAATCCTAGACACCAAGTTTCATGATGTTATGAGCTATTTTCACCCCCTTTAAGCCCAACCATAGTGAAAATGCACTATTGAGTTTCACTTTTGACCAATTTCTCAGAATTAAAATTCTATCATAGATTTAGATTCCCATTTGGTAGACAAGCGTGGACGTAAAATTTCACCATGTTAAGAGCTATTTTCACCTCCTTTAAGCCAAACCGTAGGGAAGTCACATGGTGGAGATTCACTTTTGAACAGCTTCTCGAAACTAAAACTTGATGATAGATTTACTTTCCCGTTTGATAGACAAGCCTGCACACCAACTTTTGCAACGATCCAAGCTATTTTGACCTCATTTTAGGTCAACGCTAGCGAAACCGTGGAACGAAGTTTCACTTGTGAAAAGTTTCTTGGAATTGAAATTTGATCATATATTTGGGTGCCCATTTGATAGACAAGCATGGACACGAAATTCATGATGTCATGAACTATTTTCATCCCTTTTAAGTTGAAACTTAGTAAATCACATGACAAAGTTTCATTTTTTACCAATTTCTTGGAATTAAAATTTGATGACCATTTGGTAGATAAGAGTTCTCACAAAATTCCACGATGTTCATAGCTATGCTCACCAAATTTCACGATGTTCATAGATAAGAGTGAAACCACATGACAGAGTTTCAATATTGACTATCTTCTTGGAATTGAAATTTGATTATAGCTTTGCATACCCATTTGATAGACATGCAGGTCAACTTTAGCAACATTCCAATTTAATTTCAAACTCCTTTAAGCCCAACCTTTACGAAACCACACGACGAAGTTTCACATTTGACCAATTTTTCAGAATTAAATTTTTATCATATATGTAGATGCCCATTCGATATATAAGAGTGCATGCCAAATTTTATGATGTTTAGAGCTATTATCACCTCCTTTAAGCCAAACCTTAGTGAAACCACATAATGGAGTTTATCTTTTGACTAATTTCTCGAAATTAAAATTTGATCATGAATTTTGATGCACATGAGATAAAGAAACATACACACCAATGTTTTTAACATTCTGAGCTACTTTTAACCCTTTAAACCCAACACTAGGGATACCACATGACGGAGTTTCACTTTTGAGCAATTTCTTAGAATTGAAATGTGATCATTGATTTGGAAGCCCATTTAATAGAAAAGCATGCACGCCAACTTTTGTGGTGTTCCCAGCTATTTTCAACCTCCTTAAGGCCTACCTTGGCGAAACCGCACGATGAAATTTCACTTTTGACCAATTTCTTAGAATTAAAATTTAATCATAGATTTAGATGCCCATTTGTTAGACAAGAGTGAACGCCAAATTTTTCCATGTTCGGAGTTATTCCTGCCTCCTTTAAGCCAAACCCTAGCGAAACCGGGCGACGAGTTTCACTTTTGACCAACTTGTTGAAATTTAAATTTGATCATAGATTTGGATGCCCATTTGATATACAAGTGTGCACGCCAACTTTCAGAGCATTTCGAGCTATTTTGACCCCCTTTATGCCTAACCCTAATGAAACTGCACAACATAGTTTCATTTTTGACCAATTTCTCTGAAATGATGTTTGATCATATAGTTGCATGCTCATTTCATAGAAAAGCATGCATGCAAAATTTTGAAATATTTTGAGCTATTTGGACCATTAAGCCCAACCCTAGAGAAAACGCATGACAGAGGTTTCACTTTTGAGCAATTTATTAGTATTGAAATTTAATCATAGATTTGGATGGCCAATTGATAGAAAAGCATGCACACCAAATTTCACGACAATTTATCATAGATTTAGATGATCATTTGATAAACAAGCATGCTTGCCAACTTTCACAACGTTTCAAGCTATTTTGACCCCGTTTAAGCCCAACTCTAGCGAAACTGCATGACAGAGTTTCACTTTTGAAAAATTTCTTTTAATTGAAATTTGATCATAGATTCACATGCCCATTTGATAAACAAGAAAGCACGCCAAATTCTGCGATGTTACGAGCTATTTCCATCCCCTTTAAGCCCAACCTTGGCGAAACCGCATAATGAAGTTTCACTTTAGACCAATTTCTTGAAATTAAAAGTTGATCATAGATTTAGATGCTTATTTGGTAGACAAGCATGCACTCCAACTTCTACCATGTTGGTAGCTATTTAGACTTCTTTTAAACCCAAGCCTAGGGAAATGAAAACACACAATAGAGTTTCACTTTAGACCAATTTCTTTGAATTTAAATTTGAACATAGATTTGGATGCCCATTTGATAGACAAGTGTGCACGCCAACTTTTGTGATGTTCCATGTAATTTTCACCCCCTTTAAGCCCAACCTTAGTGAAACTGCATGACAAAGTTTCACTTACACCAATTTCTCAGAATTAAAATTTGATCATAGATTTTGATGAAAATTTGGTAGACAAGAATGCACTACAACTTCCGCCATGTTTGGAGCAGTTTAGACCCCTTTGAAACCCAACCCTAGCAAAAATGCACGAAACAGTTTCACTTTTGACCTATTTCTCTAAATTGAAATTTGATCATAGATTTGGATGCCCATTTGATGGACAAGTGTGTGTGCCAAATTTTGTGATGTTCTAAGTTATTTTGACCCCCTTTAAGCCAAACCTTTGAGAAACCAAATGACGAAGTTTCACTTTTGACCAATTTCTTGAAATTAAAATTTGATTATAGATTTATATGCATGCCAACTTTCGCAATGTTCCTAGCTATTTTGACCCCCTTTAAGTCCTACACTTGTAAAACCGCATGACGAAGTTTCATGTTTGATCAATTTCTTAGAATTAAATTTGATCATTGATTTGGATGTCCATTTCATAGGCAAGTGTGCACGCCAAATTTCGTGACGTTTTGAGCTCATTTCACCCCATTTAAACCATACCATAGCAAAATAGCACGACGAAGTTTCACTTTTAACCGATTTCTCGGAATTAAAATTTGATCATACATTTAAATGAACATAGATTGACAAACATGCATTCCAACTTTCGCAATGCTCGAGCTGTTTTGACCACTTTTAAACCCAACCCTAGAGAAACCGCACGACAGAGTTTCAATTTTGACCAATTTCACGGAATTGAAATTGACCATAGATTTGGATGCCCATTTGATAGAAAAGCATGTAGGACAACTTTTGCGATGTTTTGAGCTATTTTCACCTCATTTAATCCCAACCATAGCGAAACCGCATGATGAAGTTTCACTTTTGACCAATTTGTCGGAATTAAAATTTGAACATAGATTTAGATGACCATTTGGTAGACAAGCATGCATGCTAACTTTCACCATTTTTCAGAGGTATTTATACCTCCTTTAAGCCAAACCATAGTGAAACCGCATGACAAAGTTTCTCTTTTGACCAACTTCTCGAAATTGAAATTTGGTCGTAGATTTGGATGCCCGTTTGATAAACAAGCGTGCACGCCCACTTTCGCAACGTTTCGAGTTATTTTGACTCTCTTTAAACCCAACCCTAGAGAAATCACATAGTGGAGTTTCACTTTTAACCAATTTCTCAGAATTGAAGTTTGACCATTTATTTGGATGCACAATTCAAAGACAAACATGGACGCCAACTTTTGCGATGTCCTGAGCTATTTTCACCCCATTTAAACCAAACCTTAGTTGGACCACACGACGAAGTTTCTCTTTTAACCAATTTCCCTTAGTTAAAATTTGATCACAGATTTAGATGCCCATTTGGTATATAAGAGTGCATGTGATGTTCAGAGCTATTTTCACCTCCTTTAAGCTAAACCCTAGCAAACCCACATGATAAAGTTTCACATTTGACCAACATCTCATAATTGAAATCTGATCATAGATTTGGATGCGCATTGGATAACAAGATGGCACACCAACTTTCACAACATTTTGATCTGTTTTGACCCCTTTAATCCCAACCATATCGAAATCATACGACGGAGTTTCAATTTTGAGTGATTTCTTGGAATTGAGATTTGAAAATAAATTTGAACGCCCATTTGATAGACAAGAGTGCACACAAACTTTCACGACATTCCAAGCTATTTCACCCCCTTGAAGCCCAACCTTAGTGAAATCGCACGATGGAGTTTCACTTTAGACCAATTTCTCCAAATTAAAATTTCATCATAGATTTAGATGACCATTTGGTAGAAAAGAATGCATTCAAACTTACACCATGTTTAGAGTTATTTAGACACTTTTTAAACCCATCCATAGTAAAAAACACACAAAGGGGGTCAAACTCCAATGTGCGATATCGCTAGGGTTGGGCTTAAAGGGGGTCAAAATAGCTTAGAATTCAATTTTGAGCAATTTCTCATAATTAAAATTGGATAATAGATTTGGAGTTCCATTTGATAGACAATCTTGGACACCAAATTTCACGACGTTATGAGTTATTTTCACCCCTTTTAAGCCCAATCTTAGTGAAACTGCACTATTGAGTTTCACTTTTGACCAATTTCTCAAAATTAAAATTCAATTGTTACAGCTGATTTTACCACACATGGTGAATCACACCTTTATGCCCTTCCTTGTCCCTCTACAGACTCTTTAGACCCCATGGACCATTTTTGTACCTTTGATGTTTCCAACATCATCCCTAAAAACATGCAATAATTGCCATACACGACTTTTAATCCTTTTCTCCCGTATATACATGGATTTGACCCTTAAACCCGCGTACATCGGGATGTGTGCAAAAAGAAAAATTATTTTGGAGTTTTCCTTGATGTGGATCTGAATCACTTGTCTCTTGGCCTTCCATATGACTTGATATTGCTTGTATTCGACTTTCCATTACCCCATTGAAGAGCTATATAAGGAACCCTTTGGATACATTAAAAGAGGAGGAATTGAAGAGCAAGAAAACTATAGTCCATTGTTGCCAGAGCTTATACTTGAGTCTGCATCCCTTTGTCCCTTGGAGCACTTTGTGTTCTTCCCAAGCTTGCGTTTTGCTTATGAGCTTGCTATTGAGAGATGGAGGATTGAAGTGGTGGAGGCCCAAGTGGGGGACTCAATTTCTCTGATTTGCAGACGTGCCAACAGAGGTTGTCACTATTGTAATCTTTGTTTTATATCAATAGAAATATCTTTTCCTATCCAATAATGTGTATTTAAATGAGTATTTGATCCATGGATGCTTTTAAATGCGTATATGGATGTTATTGATTATATATGATAGAGTAGGTCTAACACAATTATATATAGCATGCTTATCTTGTTTGTTGAATGTTGAGGAAGGAAATTGCCGATACAAGCGGGAGTGGAAAAGCTCAAAGAGGATCTACATCAACCATCTAGAATAAGGTACAAATCAAGATCCTTTAGTGTTAAATATTTTGTTTCTCTTGCATATAGGAAAGGATTGATTTCTGGAGTTAATTTGTTTGTTGTGGTTCCCCAAGCCATATGAATTTCTCTCTATAACAGAATTGGTGATTCCATTGGGGAGTTCCTAGTCATTTTCCTTTAGGGGTTTTTGCCGGCATTCAATGTTCTTTAATGTCTCTGGTTTCTCTATTTCTGAGTCGGGTCTAGCGGCCTGTTTTCCTGGTAGTGTCTGATAGGAGTAAATTTTTTCTTAGCTTATCTTTTTGTCTTCATTTTTATCTCTTTTTCTTCCTGTACGCAAGTTTTTGCCTCAGAGTCACGTGTACATGTGGTTTTGACTATGATATCCACATATATATGCAGGTTTTCTACACACAGTCGCGTATGCCCTGATTTTTTCCTTTTAGAGGAAGATTGAGTGTTGCTGGGTGAGTTTTGATGATTGCTGAGTCTCCTTAGATGCTTCTAGAGTCTGTATACACCTCTGTTTTTTACCAGAGACACTTTTTATGGTAATTTTTTTTTAAGAATGTTCTTGTCATTGCATTTTTTATTTTTTGTTTTGGGATTAGTGCATTAGGTCTCTTTTACCTTAGTGCTTTGCGTGGGTCCTGTTTGATAGTGCTTGCAGAGTCTGGGGGTAGTAGAGTCATTCTTTTGCTTTATTATCTCATTTTTATTCAAAATATACAAAAATATTTGCTTCTTTGCATCATTATGCATCATTGCACTTTGCATTTTGCATGGTACTTACACTAGGTTTGCTTAGAGAAGTATTAGTCAGGATTTCATATAGGAATGATTGCATTTGTCATTTAAAGAAAATTTTGCATTTCACATAGTAGCATGCCCTGTTTTTCATTCAACACAATGCATTTTCATTTATTGTTAGGTGTGCATTTTACTTCATGTTGCGTCATAACACAATTGGTTGCACGATCATCTACCTTTTTGAGTAATAACCCAAATAAAATCAACACTTAATTAAAATGGATTACACTATTTTCTTTTATAGGGTACACCAAAAAGATTAGGTTTTAGGGTCTTGGAATAGTTCATTGTGAGTAAATTCTCTAAGACCACTAAACAAAACATGTATGTGTCTGTCCAGGTGAGAGTGTGAAATTCCTTGGTATAATTAGTGTTTCTCAGGATCCTCCTCTTACAACGGAGTTAAGTACAAGGCACTGTGAGCGGTTAATGATTGGGATGGCCCCTAGTCATAACTGAGTAGCACCGAAGATATTTTCAGGATTGTATTCATATCTGGGGGCTCTTTTGAGATTTTTGAGCTTTACTACCCTGCCCATACGGTCAATCCCACCTGCAACTGTTCACCTGAGCATTGATTATATTGAGGTGACCTTAGTTTCCTTACCTAGGTTATCGAGGGGGTACTTCGCAGGGGTTATTCTGTAGGTGTCCCAACCAGGTTGGGGTCGAATAGCACAGTCGCTATATGCATTGAAGCTTAGGGCTACAATAATTGGTTACAAACCTCTGCTTGTTGTGTATGAGAGTCTCAAGCCTCTCCTACGCAAGACATACCTGCTTCATTTGGGATCTCACATATCCTACCCTTCTTTTCTTGTGATTGGATTTAGATTATATAGGTGTATGCTCTGTGCATGCTAGCTTACTTAGGGTTTGCGTAATTAGAGGAGTCTTTTTCATTTTTTGAATCATTGTGGATTCAGGTGCGGCGCTTCACCGTTCTCGTCATTTAGCAGGACTTCCACCTTCTACATCTCCTCCTCCTTTGGGAGAGAGAAATAGACAGTCTAGGTGGACTACTTCTCGCATTCAAAGACAAGCATGGACGCCAACTTTCGTGATATCCTAAGCTATTTTCACCCCATTTAAGCCAAACCTTAGTTGTACCACACGACGAAGTTTCTCTTTTGACCAATTTCCCTTAATTAAAAATTTGATCATAGATTTAGATGCCCATTTGGTATATAAGAGTGCACGTTAAGTTTTAAGATGTTTAGAGCTATTTTCACCTCCTTTAAGCTAAACCCTAGCAAACCCGCATGACAAAGTTTCACATTTGACCAACTTCTCATAATTGAAATATGATCATAGATTTGGATGCGCGTTGGATAACGAGCTTGCACACCAACTTTCACAACACTTGGATCTTTTTTGACCCCTTTCAACCCAAACCTATCTAAACCGTACAACAGAGTTTCAATTTTGAGTGATTTCTTGGAATTGAGATTTGAAAATAAATTTGAATGCCCAATTGATAGACAAGAGTGCACACCAACTTTCATGACATTCCAAGCTATTTCACCCCCTTGAAGCCCAACCTTAGAAAAACCACATGATGGACTTTCACTTTAGACCAATTTCTCCAAAATTAAAATTTGATCTAGATTTAGATGACCATTTGGTAGACAAGTGTCTTTTGATGCGCTTAAGCGAGCCTTAGCATCGACCCCCATGATTAGTCCACCCTACTATAGCCATGACTTTTTACTTTATGTGGCCGCGCCCATGGAGACGATTGGTATGGTTTTGGTTCAGGAGGATGAGGAGATCCATGAGCATGTCATATATTATTTGAGCTAAAACTTTGTAGATGCAGAGATCCATTATTCTAGAGTGGAGAAACTTGCCTTAGCTACTGTTTATGTAGTTCAAAGATTGAGACACTACATTCTCCTTCGCCAGACCTTGGTGGTAGCCCATGTCAATCCATTTCAGTTCATCCCCACTATAAAGATGATCGAGGGAAAGTATAATAAGTGGATTATCATCTTGCAAGAATTCGATCTCGAGTTTGTTTCGGCAAAATCGAAAAAATCATTGATTTTTGTGGAGCTTATTTTTTATTTCCCAAGTGAGGAGGAGGAATAAGTTTGTGAAGATATGTTTATCAATGAGCACATTTTCCTGATCTCAACTTTGGATCCATGGTATGGGGATATCATCATATATTTACAAACATTGAAGGTCCCTACTCACCTTTCATGGGTTAAATGACGACGGTTACATCACGTATCCAAGAACTACCTTATAGTGGATAACACATTGTACCATTGTGGGGTAGATTCCATTCTATGTCATTGTTTAACTCATGAGGAGGCTGAGCTTGTGCTGAATGATTGCCATAGAGGGGCCTGTGGTGGTCATTTATATGGGCTTTCTACAACCCAAAAAATATTGAGAGCAGGTTATTTTTGGCCGTCAATCTTTAAAGATTGTGTCAATGTGGTCAAGCAGTGCCACCCTTGCCAGGTGTTTACATGTAATATGCACTTACGTCCTGCCCCATTACATCCAATTATCACCACCATTCCCTTCAATAAGTGGGGGCTTGAATTCATGGATTGCAACCCATCTTCAGCTAGGGAGCATCATCGTATTATAGTGGTTGTTGACTATTTCATGAAATGGGCTAAGGCTATGCCCATGGTTAAATCCGATCGTGAGACAACCACACATTTTGTATTCAACCAGATCATTACTTGGTTTGGTATTCCGAAGGAGCTCATCACTAACCATGGTAGGCACTTTCAGAATCAAATGATGGAAGAGTTGGCCTTGAAGTTAGGGTATAATTAGGAGCCTTCCTCTTCTTATTACCCTCAAGAGAATGGACAACTTGAAGTAGTGAACAAACCACTTAAGTCTATTCTCCAATGAACCATTGCACAAAGCAAGACCAATTGGCATATTATGTTATATCATGCTTTGTGGGCTTATAGGACCGCGATTAAGACTGCCACCTGTTTTTCTCCATATCAGCTTGTACATGGAGTGGAGTCTATATTTCCAGTTGAATGCAAAATCCCTTCTTTGAAGCTAGCTGTAGAGCTCCTACCAGACACTTTCGCATTGGAGGAGTGTTTGGTCCACTTAGAGCAGCTTGATAAGCAACAATGAGATGCCTTAGTGGCTCTTGAGGTAACTAAGCGTCGCATTAAGGTCCAATATGATAAATCTATCCATCCAAGGAGGTTTAGTGAAGGATATTTGGTCATTTTGTGGGATCAAGCTAAAGAACCCTTGGGGGTAGGAAAGTTTAATCCCATGTGGCATGGTCCTTATGTTGTCAAACATGTGTTAGAGAAGAGCACCTATGAGCTAGTAAATTATGAGGGGACAACCCTAGTAGAGCCTAGAAATGGGCTCTATCTTAAAAAATACTATGCATGATCCTCAGCGAGGCTTGATCATTGTATATTATTGTACAGTTTTTTGCATAGCTAGGTTTTTTCTTATGGTGCTCAGGTTTGTTGATTAGCTTTCATTTCTTATGGAGGATGTCAATGGAGTCTTCCACCTATATAGGATTCACTGATGGTGCTATAGCCGTCACACTCAACACTTAGCCTCTGCTGCTTGGGTGATTTATACTCCTGCAGGTCAGGTATTGTCTTCAGGAGGCGTATGTTTACGACCCTCTTCAAACAATGTTGCTGAGTATAGTGTCGTTATTGAGCTTTTATGGGATGCCATTTCACATGGTGTTCTCTCTCTTGAGGTACGTCTTGTTCATAGTTACTAGTGTCATAGCTTAATGGCTTGTATCATGTTAGGGATCCAACATTATTACGAAGATTCTTACGTGTGAGATTGTTAGAATGACAATTTAACAACAGAACATACATACATGTTTCAAGAATTTATAATAAAATTAATGACTCATATGCTAACTATGTGTTATATTGGCATTTGTTTCATAGACCATAAGCACATCACAAACATACATTTTTACACATGTAAATAAATAAATCTATCATCATAAAACATCCAAAAAGTGACGTCATAATACATAAGTGTCATAATACAGAAATGGGGCTTCTAAGCCACCAAAATATAATACACGGTAGTACAAAAATGAATCACTCCTAGGTATCTAAGCCTATGGAGGAGGAGGGGGGTTCTACTCATGGAAGCACACCATGGCTCTATCTAGCCATTGAAACAACCACACCCATGCTCATGGTACACCCACCACCTGACGATGCATGGCCTCAGGCAAGTCCTTGACTTGCGCCATGGGTACTCTATGTGTCAGCTGCACAAAGTTTGTGTGGATGCTTTGGAGCGTCTGCTCCACATCCACACCCATGATGTCATCTCCTCTTCCCCTCTGTCTATGACAAGGGAAACCATCAGGCCGTCGTGGTCCTACATCTACATACATATGATAGATTTCCACTGTGTGTCGTCACACAAAAACATGTATTTTAGTTCCATATATCAAAAAACACAAAAAAAATTAATAACTCAAAAAAATTTTAAAAGGCGGTTGGGATTTACTACCAACGTCATCGTATGCTGCTCCTGGTGGTAGAGGCATGTAAGGATCTCCCCAGAAATCTATCCCTGCATAGGGATAATCATCGATGGAAACTATCTGCCACTGCCACCATGGAAAGAAATCAGCTAGGTAGGGGTTAGGCGCCCTACCTCCACCTAGTCTGCGCATCGCATCTGTCCAATGTCATTGGGTCAGATCTAGAACCCCGTGAGGAAGAACGTCAACTTTAGGGCTTAGCCTCGGAACACGTTCAAAGAAGAACGTGTTCAATATACTGTCAAAACTGAAGTTTCATACCCTACCCATCTTGCAGTCATTGAGCTGCTACTTCATTTTAATCAACAGCGTAGTGCTCTAGTCATAAACGATAGGTCTCATGCACTCCATTGCATAGAATATCAATGGTCGTGAGGCTTGGTGGAGTGATTCTAGACCGACTATCCTGCTGAGTGTCAATAGTATGGCTTTCAATCCAAGCATCTGTATGGAGTTTGTCAGGATTTGACTCCCAACCTTTTTGGTGTCCAAAAAATAGTATACCGTAATGTAATCATCTATGGTGAGGCCACCTCCCAGCCCGAGAGAGCGTAGGTTCACCACCTCTCCCCGTTGGGACAATCCAGTAATGAAATATATGTCCTCCACCTCTATAGTGAGGGACATCTCGTCGATCTGAAAAGACTCTGAGTCAGGATCCTAGTAGTCTACTAGCATCTATAGCAGTCTTGGTTTGACCCTTAAGTTGCCAAGACACCAAAACTTATATATCCCACATGCACATAGAGCTTGTTGAGTCATTAGATCGCCTTGTACAGCTTCTTCTACATCCCCATGTTCTCTCTCCCTCCATTATAGAACCATCATGCACATTTAAATTAAGTTTTTGTCAATATTTGCCTTAAAAAACCATAAACACAGCCGCATACGCGACTGTTTCCAAAAAAACCGCATATGTACATGGGTTTGGGTGATTTTTCAGCGTATAGCCAGCCCTGTACATGGAAAAAGCCCTGATTTCTGCATGGGCCGAAGCGACCATCTTAGACTGGCCTAGAAATTGATTTTGACCATGGAAATTGGAAAAAGTTACATGCAAATGGAAGAGAAGGGCATGGGAAGTTACCTGGAAAAAATGGTGTCGAATTTCGCCAGACGAAACTCCCAGAATTCGCATTTGAAGTTCTGAGCTCAATTGGGTAAAAATTTCAAATGATATATAATTTTTTATTTTTTTACTATTTATAGAAAAAATTTCAAATTTTTGAAACTTTTCACCCCCTTTCTATAGTTTTGAATCGTTTCTGACCCTTTTGGAATGTTTTTGACTAATATGATGATGTAGGAGACCATTTTGAGTGTCGTTTTGATCGTTGTTTTGACCTGTTCATGCCGATTTCAGCTATGATGTTTAAACTAGCATATATGTTAAATTTCATCTCCATTTGCATTTTGCATGACCTTATGACCGTTTCATTATAACCTTAGGTACGAACCCATTCTATCCTGTCATGGAACCTTCTTACTGTTTTGGAAGTGACATGATATGAATGGTAGAGCTTGACCTTACATGGTTACCCTGGCTAGCTCCTCGTTTGCATTTGGTACCCATGCCGACAGTTTGTCCTTTAGGGTGTGGGATTCCATTATATTGTATCGCCATGTCATTTCGCAAGAGCCTCATAGTCCTCTTGATCTTTTTGCTGGCCTGTTTCCCTAGGACTCCCTTATGTCAAGTTGTAATTGCATTATCATGAGCTTTTCCTACCTTATTGAGCCTTATGTCGGCTTCCCTAACTTTGAGTATCATCCATATAGCCCATTCTTGTCTCATGTCTAGCCACACAGAGCCATTTTATATATCCTTTGTAGCTTGATTCCCTATTTTTACCAGGAGGGGACTTTCCCCCGAGTGTCGCTATCTTACACATATGTCCTTGCATTGAGCATAGGTACGTTTCGCTGCTTAGAACTAGTTTGTTTTCCCATTTGACACTCGTCTCCTCCTAGTATGTAACTTTAAAGCGATTTTATTCTTTTTCAATATTTTTAAATATTTGAAAAAGTCCAAGAAAAAAAATAAAAAACCAAAAAGCTGGACAAGAAAAGATGTTATCTTTGGCAGCAGTTGAGTCGTGTCGCCTTTGAACAGAGCACTATATATCACATCCGTTGGTTGGGTTAGTATCTTGAATTTAGGAGCTATACTTGTTTATCTGAGTTTATCTCCATCGACTGGTTAAGCTTCTAGTCCCTATGGAGCTCTTTGTCGATGCCTCCTGTGTTGCAGAGATGTCATAGTTTTGTATGTCGAGTCTATGCTGCCTACATTTAGTCACCATTTTCCTTTATGCTCTTGTTCAAAGGAAGTTGAAACATGAGTCGACCATTCCTCAATTATCTTCACTTTGCATGTCAGCCATTACCAGTACAGTTACTGGTTCGTGCACATTATGATCAAGTCCTTCCACATTATACAACTTTGCTGAGTACCTCATGTTGGATGATGGGGGATGCCTTAATTCCCTCCTTCCAATGGATTTCATCCCATCGAATTCAAATCATTTATTCTGGGATAGGAATCTAGAGTCATTTTTGAGTTCCTTGAGACTTGCAGTCATCAGTGGTAGGTTCTCTCACCATCGATAGTTTTTGGGAATACATCAATGTTTCTTGATCGACGAATTCTCTCAAATTTTTGACCCCAACACATTTATTCACACTTGTTAGTTTGCACTCTAGTACGTTGATTCCCATTTTCATTATTGGTGGGTGATCTCGCGTCTGTTAAGGGTATACATCATTGGTCGGTAATTAGACGATGGACTACTATGTTCGACCTCGACACCTTTATTCACATAGTAGGACATGTACTCGTAGCGGTTTGTGTATAAGACCTTCTATATTGGTGGCATATCTTATATAATGCCTCGTTGATCGTGCCAGTGTTCATTAAATTTCAGCTCTCGTGACTTGATTCCAGTATATGTCAGATGTTTCCAACCATTATGGAGATCTTGATCCATTATATATCTTCAGCTTTCATGGAGATCTTGATCCTTTGTATATATTCATCATAGATATTTTGATCTATCTATATTGTACATGGTGATGACCACACATGTCATATTTTGTATCATGCCTATTCATGGCCATTGTACTCTTATCTATCCGAGACTGCTACATCTACTTGCAGTTATGTGTAGAGTTTGATCATTTTATTGTACTAATTGGATGGTTGGTTCTTCCATTGGGTTCTTCATCACTCCACTTTTGGGATGGAATTATAATGTATTTCGGCCATCGTATGACCCCTCTGACCTCACACATTAGGGGGCATCTATTACAGCTGATTTTACCACACATGGTGAATCACACCTTTATGTCCTTCCCTGTCCCTCTGTAGACTCTTTAGACCCCATGGACCATTTTTGTACCTTTGATGTTTCCAATATCATCCCTAAAAACATGCAATAATTTCCATACATGACTTTTACTCCCTTTCTCATGTATATACACGGATTTGACCCTTAAACCCATGTACATCGAGATGTGTGCAAAAGGCCAAATTATTTTGGAGTTTTCCTTGATGTGGATCCGAATCACTTGTCTCTTGGCCTTCCATATCCCTTGATATCGCTCGAATTCGATCTTCCATTACCCCATTGAAGAGATATATAAGGAACCCTTTGGATACATTGAAAGCCGAGGAATTGAAGAGCAAGAAAGTCCATTGGTGCCAGAGCTTATACTTGAGTCTACATCCCTTTGTCCCTTGGAGCACTTTGTGTTCTTCCCAAGCTTGCCTTTTGATTGTGAGCTTGTTATCGAGAGATGGAGGATTGAAGTGGTGGAGGCCCAAGTGGGGGACTCAGTTTCTCCGATTCGCAGACCTGCCGATAGAGTTTGTCACTATTGTAATCTTTGTTTTATATCAATAGAAATATATTTTCATGTCCAATAATGTGTATTTAAATGAGTATTTGATCCATGGATGCTTTTAAATGCTTATATGTTATTGATTATATATGATAGAGTAGGTCTTACACAATTATATATAGCATGCTTATCTTGTTTGCTGAATGTTGAGGAAGCAAATTACCAATACAAGCAGGAGTGGAAAAGCTCAACGGGGATCTACATCAACCGTCTAGAATAAGGTACAAATCGAGATCCTTTAGTGTTATATATCTAGTTTCTCTTGCATATAGGAAAGGATTGATTTCTGGAGTTAATCTATTTGTTTCCGTACCCCAAGCCATAGGAATTTCTCTCTGTAACATCAATCATAGATTTAGATTCCCATTTGGTAGACAAGCATGCACGTAAACTTTCACCATGTTAAGAGATATTTTCACCTCCTTTACGCCAAACCCTAGGGATGTCAGATTGTGAAGATTCACTTTTGAATAGCTTCTCGAAACTAAAACTTGAGGATAAATTTGGTTGCCTATTTGATAGACAAGCATGCACACCAACTTTCACAATGTTCCAAGCTATTTTGACCTCGTTTAAGGTCAACACTAGCAAAACTGTGCAACGAAGTTTCACTTGTAACAGTTTCTTGGAATTGAAATTTGATCATAGATTTGGATGCCCATTTGATAGACATGCATGCAAACCAAATTCATGATGTCACGAACTATTTTCACCCCTTTTAAGCCAAAACTTAGTGAAATCGCATGACGAAGTTTCATTTTTGACCAATTTCTTGGAATTAAAATTTGATGACCATTTGGTAGATAAGAGTGATCACCAAATTTCATGATGTTCATAGCTATGTTCACCTCCTTTAAACCAAACACTAGTGAAACTGCACGACAGAGTTTCAATATTGACTATCTTCTTGGAATTGAAATTTGATTATAGCTTTGCATACCCGTTTGATAGACATGCAAGCCAACTTCATCAATGTTCCAATTTAAATTCAACTCCTTTAAACCCAACCTTTGAAAAACCACACGACGAAGTTTCACATTTGACCAATTTCTCAGAATTAAAATTTGATCATATATTTAGATGCCCATTCGGTAGATAAGAGTGCATGCCTACTTTTACGATGTTTAGATCTAATCTCGCCTCCTTAAATCCAAACCTTAGTGAAACCGCGGAATGGAGTTTATCTTTTGACTAATTTCTTGAAATTAAAATTTGATCATAAATTTGGACTCACGTGGGATAAAAAAGCATACACACCAACGTTTTTAACATTTGACCTGCTTTTAACCCTTTAAACCCAACACTAGGGAAACCATAGGACGGAGTTTCACTTTTGAGCAATTTCTTGGTATTAAAATGTGACCCTTGATTTGGATGCCCATTTCATAGAAAAGCATGCACACCAACCTTTTTTGGTGTTCCAAGCTATTTTCAACCCCCTTAAGGCCAACCTTGGCGAAACCGCACGATGAAATTTCACTTTTGACCAATTTCTCATAATTAAAATTTAATCATAGATTTAGATGCCCATTTGGTAGACAAGAGTGAACACCAACTTTTGCCATGTTCGAAGTTATTTCTGCCTCCTTTAAGCCAAACCCTAGCGAAACTGGGCAAGGCATTTCACTTTTGACCAACTTGTTGAAATTTAAATTTGATCATATATTTGGATGTCCATTTCATAGATGAGTGTGCACGCCAACTTTCACAACATTTCGAGCTATTTTGACCCCCTTTATGCCTAACCCTAGTGAAATCGCACACATAGTTTCACTTTTGACCAATTTCTTTGAATTGATGTTTGATCATATATTTGCATAATTATTTCATAGAAAAGCGTGCACACAAACTTTTGAAATATTTTGAGCAATTTGGACCATTAAGCCCAACCCTAGCGAAAACGCATGACGGAGGTTTCACAATTGAGCTACTTATTATTGAAATTTAATCATAGATTTGGATGCCCAATTGATAGAAAAGTGTGCATGCCAACTTTCCTGACAATTTAATCATAGATTTAGATGTTCATTTGATAAACAAGGATGCACACCAACTTTTGCGACGTTTAGAGCTATTTTGACCCCGTTTAAGCCCAACTTTAGCGAAACTGCATGATGGAGTTTCACTTTTGAAAAATTTCTTGAAATTGGAATTTGATCATAGATTCACATGCCCATTTGATAAACAAGAAAGCATGCCAATTTTTGCGATGTTTCGAGCTATTTTCATCCCCTTTAAGCCCAACCTTCACGAAACCGCATAACAAAGTTTCACTTTAGACCAAATTCTTGAAATTAAAAGTTGATCATAGATTTAGATGACTATTTGGTAGAAAAGCATGCACTCCAACTTCTGCCATGTTCAGAGCTATTTAGACTTCTTTTAAACCTAACCCTAGCAAAAATGCACGAAATGGTTTCACTTTTGACCTATTTCTCTGAATTGAAATTTGATCATAGATTTGGATGCCCATTTGATGCACAAGTGTGCGCACAAAATTTTGTGATGTTCTAACTTATTTTCTCCCTTTTAAGCCAAACATTTGAGAAATTGAATGACAGCGTTTCACTTTTGACCAATTTCTTGGAATTAAAATTTGATTATAGATTTATATGCACACCAACTTCCAGAACGTTCCTATCTATTTTGACTCCCTTTGAGTCCAACACTTGTGAAACCGCATGACGGAGTTTCACTTTTGATCAATTTCTTAGAATTAAATTTGATCATTGATTTGAGTGTCCATTTCATAGGCAAGCGTGCACGCCAAATTTCATGATGTTTTGAGCTAATTTCACCCCATTTAAGCCATACCATAGAAAAATAGCATGATGAAGTTTCACTTTTGACTGATTTCTTGGAATTAAAATTTGCTCATAGATTTAAATGAACATAGATTGACAAGTGTGCATGCCAGCTTTCGCAACGCTCGAGCTATTCTGACCCCTTTTAAACCCAACCCTAGAGAAACCGCACGACGAAGTTTCACTTTTGACCAATTTCATGGAATTAAAATTTGATCATAGATTTGGATGCCCATTTGATAGACAAGCATGCAAGCCAACTTTTGCGATGTTTTGAGCTATTTTCACCCCAGTTAAGCCCAACCATAGCAAAAAGATGAAGTTTCACTTTTGACCAATTTATCGGAAATAAAATTTAATCATAGATTTAGAGGACGATTTGGTAGAGAAGCATGGACGCTAACTTTCACCATTTTTCAGAGGTATTTATACCTCCTTTAAGCCAAACCATAGCGAAACCGCAAGACAAAGTTTCTTGTTTGACTAACTTCTCTAAATTGAAATTTGATCGTACATTTGGATGCCCATTTGGTAGACAAGCGTGCACGCCCACTTTCACAACATTTCGAGTTATTTTGACTCTCTTTAAACCCAACCCTAGTGAAATCACACAGTGGAGTTTCACTTTTAACCAATTTCTCAGAATTGAAATTTGACCATTTATTTGGATGCACAATTCAAAGACAAGCGTGAACGCCAACTTTCGTGATGTCCTGAGCTATTTTCACCCCATTTAATCCAAACCTTAGCTGGACCACATGACGAAGTTTCTCTTTTGACCAATTTCCCTTAATTAAAATTTGATCATAGATTTAGATCCCCATTTGGTAGATAAGAGTGCACGCTAACTTTCACAATGTTTAGATATATTTTCACCTCCTTTAAGCCAAACCCTAGCAAACCCAAATGACAAAGTTTCACATTTGACCAACTTCTCATAATTGAAATCTGATCATAGATTTGGATGTGCATTGGATAACAAGCTTGCACACCAACTTTCACAACATTTGGATCTGTTTTGACCCCTTTAATCACAACCCTATCGAAATCGTACGATGGAGTTTCAATTTTGAGTGATTTATTGTAATTGAGATTTGAAAACAAATTTGAATGACCATTTGATAGACAAGAGTGCACACCAACTTTCATGACATTCCAAGCTATTTCACCCACTTGAAGCCCAACCTTAGCGAAACTGCACGATGGAGTTTCACTTTAGACCAATTTCTCCAAAATTAAAATTTGATCATAGATTTAGATGATCGATTGGTAGACAATAATGCATTCAAAATTACACCATGTTCAGAGTTATTTAGACACTTTTTAAACCCAGCCATAGTAAAAACACACAAAGGGGGTGAAACTCCATTGTGCGATATCCCTAGGGTTGGGCTTAAAGGGGGTCAAAATAACTTAGAATTCAATTTTGAGATATTTCTCGTAATTGAAATTGGATAATAGATTTAGAGTCCCATTTGATAGACAAGCGTGGACACCAAATTTCATGTCGTTATGAGCTATTTTCACCCCCTCTAAGCCCAACCTTAGTGAAACTGCACTATCAAGTTTCACTTTTGACCAATTTCTCAAAATTAAAATTTAATCATAGATTTAGATTCCCATTTGTTAGAAAAGCGTGCATGCAAACTTTCACCATGTTAAGAGATATTTTCACCTCCTTTTAGCCAAACCCTAGGGAAGTCACATGGCGGAGATTCACTTTTGAACAGCTTCTTGAAACTAAAACTTGATGATAGATTTGGTTGCCTACTTGATAGACAAGTGTGCACACCAACTTTCGCAACTTTCCAAGCTATTTTGACCAAATTTGATCATATATTTGAATGCCCATTTGATAGACAAGCATGCACACCAAATTTGTGATGTCATGAACTATTACCTAAATCCACTTTCAAATTTCAATTCTGAAAAAGTGGACAAAAGTGCATATTTTCAACCTTGGTTTGAACATCCTTGATTAAGGGCCCAAATAGCTCCAAATATCATAAAAATAGGTGCCAATGCCTATATTTGAAATGGGTATCTAAATCTACTTTAAAATTTGAATTTTGAGAAATTGGAAATAATGCAACGTTTTAGGGCTTCGCTTGATGAAGTTTGATCGATGTCCAAAATGGCTCACAAAATCCAAAAGATATACATGTATGCTTTATCTACCAAATGGATACCTAAATACAGTTTCAAATTTCAATTTCGAGAAAGTAAAGAAAAGTTCATTTCTTAGCACTTCGTTTGACAAACCTTAACTAAGGGCTAAAATAACTTGAAATCTCACAAAAATATGCGTGCACGCTTATGTATTAAATGGGTATCTAAATATACTTTCACATTTGATTTCTAAGAAATTGGAAAAAAGTCCAAGCTTTCAGGCCTTGGTTTGACCAAGTATGACTAATGTCCAAAATAGCCCGAAATCCCCTTAGAGTTTGTATGCATGGTTATCTCTCAAATGGGTATCTAAATTCTCTTTCAAATTTCAATTATGAGAAAGTCAAAAAAATATGATCTCTTAGACCTTTACTTGAACAACCTTGAATAATGACCAAAATAGCTCCAAACATCGTGAAAGTTGGCATGCACTCTTATCTACCAAATGCGCAGATAAATCTACGATCAAAATTTAATTCTAAGAAATTGGTCAAAATTGAAACTCCCTCGTGTTGTTTTGCTAAGGTTGGGCTTAAAGCGGGTGAAAATATTTCACAATGTCATGAAAGTTCATGTCCAAGCTTGTCTATCAAACGGACATCCAGATCTATGAGCAAATTTCAATTCTGAGAAACTGCTCAAAGTGAAACTCTGTCGTGCAGTTTCACTAGGGTTGGGCTTAAAAGGGGTCAAAATAATAGCTTGAAACGTTCCAAAATTTGGCATGCATGATTTTTTATCCAATGGGAATCCAAATTTATGATCAAGTTTCCATTCTAAGAAATACGAAAAAAGTGAAACTCCATCGTACAGTTTTGTTACAATTTGGCTTAAAGGAGCTGAAAATAACTATGAACATTGTGAAAGTTGGCGTACACGCTTATCATCGAAATGTGCATCAAAAGATATGATCAAATTTTAATTACAAGAAATTTGTAAAAAGTGAATCTCCGTCGTGCGGTTTCACAAAGGTTGGGGTTAAAGGGGGTGAAAATAGCTCGGAACGTTGCTAAAGTTGGAGTGCACGCTTGTCTATCAAATGAGCATCCAAATCTATGATCAAATTTCAGTTGCGAGAAAATTGTCAAAAGTGAAACTTAGTCGTGCAGTTTCGAATAGGGTTGGGATTAAAGGGGGTCAAAATAACTCGAAACATTGCAAAAGTTGGCGTGCACACTTATCTATCAAACGGGCATCCGAATCTATGATCAAATTTCAATTCTGTGAAATTGGTCAGAAGTGAAACTTTGTCATTCATTTTTGCTAGAGTTGGGCTCAAAGGGGTCCAAATAGCTTAGACCATTGCAAAAGTTGGCATGCATGTTTTTATATCAAGCGGGCATCCAAATCTATAATCAAATTTCAACTTTGAGAATTTGGTCAAAAGTGAGACTCCATCATTCGATTTCGCTAAAGTTTTACTTAAATTAGGGGAAAATATTTTGAAATGTCTCAAAAGTTTGCATGCATGCCTTTTCATCAAATGGGCATCCAAATTTATGATCAAATTTAAATTCTAAGAAACTACTCAAAACTGAAACTCCGTCGTACGGTTAATAGGGTTGGGATTAAAGCTGGTCAAATTAGCTCAGAACGTTGCAAAAGTTGGCGTGCATGCTTGTCTATCCAATATGCATCCAAACCTATCATCAAGTTTCAAATATGAGAATTTGGTCAAAGCTAAGACTCCATCGTGCATATTTGTTAGGGTTTGGCTTAAAGATGCCGAAACTAGCTCTCAACATCATCTAAGTTGGCATGCACTCTTATCTTCCAAATGTGCATTTAAATATATGATTAAATTTTAATTCCAGGAAATTGGTTAAAAGTAAAACTCCGTTGTGTGGTATCACCAAGGTTGGTGTTAAAGGGGGTGAAAATAGCTCGTAGTGTCGCAAAAGTTGGAGTGCACCCTTCTCTATCAAATGTGCATCCAAATCTATGATCAAATTTCGATTCCAAGAAATTGGTGATATGTGAAACTCCGTCGTGCATTTTTGCTAGAGTTGGGCTCAAAGGGGTCCAAATAGCTCAGAACATTGCAAAAGTTGACGTGCACATTTTTATATAAAATGGACATCCAAATCTATGATCAAATTTCAACACCAAGAATTTGGTCAAAAGTGAAACTCCATCATCTGTTTTCTCTAAGGTTTGGCTTAAAGGAGGGGAAAATAGCTCCGAACATCATGAATTTTTTCATGCACTCTTATCTACCTAGAAATCTCGCAAAAATATGTGTGCACGCTTATCTACCAAATGGTCATATTGGCTCTTTCTCTAAGGTTGCACTTAAAAGGAGTGAAAATAGCTCAAAATGTTATGAAAGTAGGCATGTACGCTTGTTTATTGAAAGGGGTACCTAAATCCACTTTCAAATTTCAATACTGAAAAAGTCGACAAAAGTGGATGTTTTCAACCTTGGTTTGACCATCCTTGATTAAGGACCCAAATAGCTCCAAATCTCATAAAAATAGGTGTCAATGCCTATATTTGAAATAGGTATCTAAATCTACTTTAAAATTTGAATTTTGAGAAATTGGAAATAATGCAACATTTTAGGCCTTGGTTTGACGAAGTTTGACCGATGTCCAAAATTGCTCGCAACCCCCAAAAATATACATGTATTGTTTATCTACCAAATGGATACCTAAATACATTTTCAAATTTCAATTTTGAGGAAGTCAAGAAATGTGCATTTCTTAGAACTTGGTTTGACCAACCTTAACTAAGGGCTGAAATAAACTGAAATCTCACAAAAATACGTGTGCACCCTTATCTCTTAAATGGGTATCTAAATATACTTTTACATTTTATTTCTAAGAAATTGGAAGAAAGTGCAAGCTTTTAGGCCTTGGATTGACCAAGTTTGACTAAGGTCCAAAATAGCTCGAAATCCCCTCAGAGTTTGTATGCATGGTTATCTCTCAAATGGGTATCTAAATTTTCTTTCAGATTTCAATTATGAGAAAGTCAGAAAAATATGATCTCTTAGACCTTTGCTTGACCAGCCTTGAATAACAACCAAAATAGCTCCGAACATTGTGAAAGTTGGCATGCACTCTTATCTAGCAAATGCGCAGATAAATCTATGATCAAATTTTAATTATGAGAAATTGGTCAAAAGTGAAACTCCCTTGTGTTGTTTTGCTAAGGTTGGGCTTAAAGTGGGTGAAAATATTTCTCAACGTTGTGAAATTTCATGTGCAATCTTATCTATCAAATAGACATCCAAATCTATGAGCAAATTTCAATTCTTAGAAACTGCTCAAAAGTGAAACTCTGTCATGCGGTTTCACTATGGTTGGGCTTAAAAGGGGTCAAAATAATAGCTCGGAACGTTGCAAAATCTGGCATGCATGATTGTTTATCCAATGGGCATCCAAATCTATGATCAACTTTCCATTCTAAGAAGTATGTCAAAATTTAAACTCCATCGTACAGTTTTGTTACGGTTTGGCTTAAAGGATCTGAAAATAACTCTGAACATTGTGAAACTTGGCATGCATGCTTATCATCCAAATGTGCATCAAAAGATATGATCAAATTTTAATTCCATGAAATTTGTAAAAAGTGAAACTCTATCGTGCAGTTTTGCAAAGGTTGGGGTTAGAGGGGGTGAAAATAGCTCAGAACATCATGAAAGTTGTAGTGCATGCTTGTCTATCAAATGGCCATCCAAATCTATGATCAAATTTCAGTTGCAAGAAAATTGTCAAAAGTGAAACTTCGTTGGGCATTTTCGCTAGAGTTTGGTTTAAAGCAGGTCCAAATAGCTCGAAACATTGCAAAATTTGGTGTGCACGCTTATATATCAAATGGGCATCCAAATCTATGATCAAATTTCAATTCTTGGAATCTGGTCAAAAGTGAAACTCCGTCATGCGGTTTCGCTAAGGTTGCACTTAAAGGGAGTGAAATAGCTGGGAACGTCGCGAAAGTTAGCATGTACGCTTGTTTATTGAAATGGGTACCTAAATCCACTTTCAAATTTCACTTTTGAAAAAGTCAACAAAATTGCATCTTTTCAACTTTTGTTTGACCATGCCTGAATGAGGGCCAAAATAGCTCCAAATCTCATAAAAATAGGTGTCCATGCCTATCTTTGAAATGGGTATCTAAATCTACTTTAAAACTTGAATTTTTAGAAAATGGAAAAATTGCAACGTTTTCGGTCTTGGTTTGAGGAAGTTTGACTAAGGTCCAAAACGACTTGCAACCCCAAAAAATTCTACATGTAGGGATTATCTCTCAAATGGGTACCTAAATACAATTTCAAATTCCAATTTCGAGAAAGTCAAGAAAAGTGCATTTCTTAGAACTTGGTTTGACCAACCTTAACTAAGTGCTGAAATAACTCGAAATTCGCAAAAATATGTGTGCCTCTTAAATGGGTATCTAAATCTACTTTTTAATATGTGTGCCTTGGTTTGACCATCCTTAATTAAGGGCCAAAATAGCTCCAAATCTCATAAAAATATGTGTCAATGCCTATATTTGAAATGGGTATCTAAATCTACTTTAAAATTTGAATTTTGAGAAACTGGAAATAATGCAACGTTTTAGGCCTTGGTTTGACGAAGTTTGACCGATGTCCAAAATGGCTCGCAATCCCCAAAAAATACACATGTATGCTTTATCTACCAAATGGATACCTAAATACAGTTTCAAATTTCAATTTCAAGAAAGTCAAGAAAAATGCATTTCTTAGAACTTCGTTTAACCAACCTTAACTAAGGGTTGAAATAACCCGAAATCTCACAAAAATATGTGTGCACGCTTATCTGTTAAATGGGTATCTAAATATACTTTTACATTCGATTTCTAAGCAATTGGAAAAAAGTGCAAGCTTTTAGGCCTTGTTTTGACCAAGTTTGACTAAGGTCCAAAATAGCTCAAAATACCCTCAGAGTTTGTATGCACGGTTATCTCTCAAATTGGTATCTAAATTGTCTTTCAAATTTCAATTATGAGAAAGTTGGAAAAATATGATCTCTTAGACTTTTGCTTGTCCAGCCTTGAATAATGACCAAAAGATCTCCGAACATCATGAAATTTGGCATGCACTCTTATCTACCAAATGCACAGATAAATCTACGATCAAAATGTAATTCTAAGAAATTGGTCAAAATTGAAACTCCCTTGTGTTGATTTGCTAAGGTTGGGCTTAAAGGGGGTGAAAATATTTTGCAACGTCGTGACATTTCATGTGCAAGCTTGTCTATCAAATGAACATCCAAATCTATGAGCAAATTTCAATTCTAAGAAACTGCTCAAAAGTGAAACTCTGTCGTCCAATTTCACTAGGGTTGGGTTTAAAAGGGGTCAAAATAATAGCTTGAAATGTTCCAAAATTTGGTGTGCATGCTTGTTTATATTATGGGCATCCAAAACTATGATCAAGTTTCAATTCTTAGAAGTTGGTCAAAAGGGAAACTCCATCATGTGGTTTTATTAGGGTTTGGCTTAAAGGAGTCGAAAACAACTTTGAACATCATGAAAGTTGATGTGCACTCTTATCTTCCAAATACACATCTAAATCTATGATCAAATTTTAATTCCGAGAAATTGGTCAAGAGTGAAACTCCGTCATGCGGTTTCTCTAAGATTCAGGTTAAAGGGGGTGAAAATAGCTCAAAACGTCGCAAAAGTTGGAGTGCACGGTTATCTATCAAACGGTTATCCAAATCTATGATCAAATTTCAATTCTGAGAAATTGGTCAGAAGTGAAACTTCGTCGTGCATTTTCGCTAGAGTTAGGCTCGAAGGGGTCCAAATAGCTCGGACCATTGCAATAGTTGGCATGCACGTTTTTATATCGAACAGGAATCCAAATCTATGATCAAATTTCAACTCTGAGAATTTGGTCAAAAGTGAAACTCCATCATTCGATTTAGCTAAGGTTTGGATGAAAGGAAGGTAAAATGGCTCTGAGAAATTGGAAACAAATGCAACCTTTTAGCCTTGGTTTCAACAAGTTTGCCTCAGGTCCAAAATAGCTCGAAATCCCCTGAAAGTTTTTGTGCATGGTCATCTTTTAAATGGGTACCTAAATTCTCTTTCAAGTTTCAATTACAACAAAGCTGAAAAAATAACATCTCTTAGACCTTTGCTTGACTAACCTTGAATAACGACCAAAATAGCTTCGAACATCATGAAAGTTAGCATGCACTCTTATCTACCAAATTCGCCGATAAATCTACAATTAAATTTTAATTTTGAGAAATTAGTCAAATGTGAAACTCCGTTCTGCAGTTTTGCTAGGGTTGGGCTTAAAGGGGGTGAAAATATTTTGGAATATCTGAAAAGTTTGCATGCACGCTTGTTCATCAAATGGGCATCCAAATTTATGATGGAATTTAAATTCTAAGAAACTGCTCAAAAGTGAAACTCTACGTGCGGATTTGACCGGGTTGGGCTTAAAGGGGGTCAAAATATCTCGAAACATCGCGAAATTTGGCATGCATGCTTGTCTATCCAATATGCATCCAAACCTATAATCAAGTTTCAATTCTGAGAATTTTGTCAAAGCTAAGACTCCATCATGCAGTTTTGTTAGGGTTTGGCTTAAAGATGCTGAAAATAGCTCTCAACATCATGAAAGTTGGAATGTACTCTTATGTTCCAAACACGCATTTAAATCTAGATTAAATTTTAATTCCAAGAAATTGGTTAAAAGCGAAACTTCGTTGTGGGGTTTCTCCAAGGTTGGGTTTAAAGGGGGTGAAAATAGCTTGTTGTGTCACGAAAGTTGGAGTGCACACTTCTCTATCAAATGGGCATCCAAATCTAAGATCAAATTTCAATTCTGAGAAATTGGTCAGAAGTGAAACTCCGTCGTGAATTTTCACTAGAGTTGGGATCAAAGGGGTCCAAATAGCTTGGAACATTGCAAAAGTTGGCGTGCATGGTTTTATATAAAATGGACATCCAAATCTATGATCAAATTTCAACACCAAGAATTTGCTCAAAAGTGAAACTCCATCATCTGTTTTCTCTAAGGTTTGGCTTAAAGGAGGGGAAAATATCTCTGAACATCATGAAATTTTTCATGCACTCTTATCTACCTAGAAATCTCGCAAAAATATGTGTGCACGCTTATCTACCAAATGGGCATATCGACGCTTTCGCGAAGGTTTCACTTAAAGGGAGTGAAAATAGCTCGGAATGTTACGAAAGTTGGCATGTACGCTTGTTTATTGAAATGGGTACCTAAATCCACTTTAAAATTTCAATTCTGAAAGAGTAGTCAAAAGTGCATATTTCAACCTTGGTTTGACCTTCCTTGATTAAGGGCCAAAATAGCTCCAAATCTCATAAAAATAGGTGTTAATTCCTATATTTGAAATGGGTATCTAAATCTACTTTAAAATTTGAATTTTGAGAAATTGGAAATAATGCAACGTTTTAGGCCTTGGTTTGACGAAGTTTGACCGATGTCGAAAATGGCTCGCAATCCCCAAAAAATATACATGTATGCTTTATCTACAAAATTGATACCTAAATACAATTTCAAATTTCAATTTTGAGAAGGTCAAGAACAGTGCATTTCTTAGAACTTCATTTGCTTAACTAAGGGCTAAAATAACCCGAAATCTCATAAAAATATGTGTGCATGCTTATCTCTTAAATGGGTATCTAAATATACTTTTACATTTGGTTTCTAATAAATTGGAAAAATTGCAAGGTTTTAGGCCTTGGTTTGACCAAGTTTGACTAAGGTCCAAAATAGCTCAAAATCCCCTCAGAGTTTGTATGCGTGGTTATCTCTCATATGGGTATCTAAATTCTCTTTCAAATTTCAACTATGAGAAAGTTGGAAAAATATGATCCCTTAGACGTTTGCTTGACCAGCCTTGAACAAAGACTAAAATAGCTTCGAACATCGTGAAAGTTGGCATGTGCTCTTATCTACCAAATGCGCAGATAAATCTACGATCAAATTTTAATTCTGAGAAATTGGTCAAAAGTGAAACTCCCTTGTGTATTTTTGCTAAGGTTGGGCTTAAAGGGGGTGAAAATATTTCACAACATCGTTAAAATTTATGTGCAAGCTTGTCTATCAAATGGACATCCAAATCTGTGAGCAAATTTCAATTCTGAAAAACTACTCAAAAGTGAAACTCTGTCGTGCGGTTTCACTAGGGTTGGGCTTAAAAGGGGTCAAAGAAATAGCTTGGAACATTGCAAAATTTGGCGTGAATGATTGTTTATCAAATGGGCATCCAAATATATGATCAAGATTCCATTCTAAGAAGTACGTCAAAAGTGAAACTCCATCGTACAGTTTTGTTAGGGTTTGGCTTAAAGGAGATGAAAATAACTTTGAACATTCTAAAGTTGGCGTGCACACTTATCATCCACATGCGCAACAAAACATATGATCAAATTTTAATTTTGAGAAATTTGTAAAAAGTGAAACTCTGTCGTGCGGTTTTGCAAAGGTTGGGGTTAAAGGGGGTGAAAATAGCTCGGAACGTTGTGAAAGTTGGAAGCACACTTGTATACAAAATGGGCATCCAAATCTATGATCAAATTTCAATTGTGAGAAAATTGTCAGAAGTGAAACTTCGTCACACATTTTCACACGTTTTCGGCTTAAAGTGGATCTAAATAGCTCGAAACAGTGCAAAATTTGGCGTGCAGTCTTGCATATCAAACAGGCATCCAAATCTATGATCAAATTTCAATTCTGGGAATTTGGTCAAAAGTGAAACTCCGCCATGCGGTTTCACTTAAAGGAGGGAAAAAGAGCTTTAAACATCACTAAATTTGGCATGCACTCTTATCTACCAAATGGGCATCTAAACCTATGATCATATTTCAATTCTAAAAAATTGGTCAAAAGAGAAACTTTATCGTGCTAAGGTTGCACTTAAAGGAAGTGAAATAGCTCGGAAGGTCGCGAACGTTAGTGTGTACGGTTGCTTATTGAAAGGGGTACCTAAATCCACTTTCAAATTTCACTTTTGCTGAAGTCAACAAAAGTGCATCTTTTCAACTTTTGTTTGACCATCATTGAATTAGGGCCAAAATAGCTCCAAATCTCATAAAAATAGGTGTCCATGCCTATCTTTGAAGTGGGTATCTAAATCTACTTTAAAATTTGAATTTTCAGAAAATGGAAAAAATGCAACGTTTTAGGCCTTGGTTTGACGAAGTTTGACCGAGGTCCAAATGGCTCGCAATCCCAAAAACATCTACATGTAGGGATTATATCTCAAATGGGTACCTAAATAGAGTTTCAAATTTCAATTTCGAGAAAGTCAAGAAAAGTGCATTTCTTAGAACTTGGTTTGACCAACCTTAACTAAGTGCCGAAATAACTTGAAATTCACAAAAATATGTGTGCCTCTTAAATGGGTATCTAAATCTACTTTTAAATTTGATTTTTAAGAAATTGGACTTTTAGGCCTTGGTTTGACCAAGTTTGACCAAGGTCCAAAATAGCTCGAAATCCCCTGAAAGTGTGTATGCATGGTTATCTCTCAAATGGGTACCTAAATTCTCTTTCAAATATCAATTACAAGAAAGTCAGAAAAATAGCATCTCTTAGACCTTTGCTTGACCAACCTTGAATAATGACCAAAATAACTTCGAACATCATGAAAGTTCGTGTGCACTGTTATCTACCAAATGCTAAGATAAATCTACGATCAAATTTTAATTCTGAGAAATTAGTCAAAAGTGAAACTCTATTGTATGGTTTTGCTGAGGTTGCGATTAAAGGGGGTGAAATATTTTGGAATATCTCGTAATTTCATGTGCACGCTTGTCAATCAAATGGGCATTCAAATCTATGATCAAATTTCAATTATAAGAAACTGCTCAAAAGTGAAACTTCGTCATGCGTTTTCACCAGGGTTGGGCTTAAGGGTGGTCAAAATAGCTTGGAACATTGCGAAAGTTGGTGTGCATGCTTGTTTATCTCATGGGCATCCAAATCTATGATCAAGTTTCAATTCTTAGAAGTTGGTCAAAATGGAAACTCCATCATGCAATTTTGTTAGGGTTTGGCTTAAAGGAGTCAAAAATAACTATGAACATTGTGAAAGTTGGCCTGCACTCTTATCTTCCAAATGCACATCTAAATTTATGATCAAAGTTTAATTTCAGGAAATTGGTCAAGAGTGAAACTCCGTCATGTGGTTTCCCTAAGATTGGTGTTAAAGGGGGTGAAAACTGCTCAAAACCTCACAAAAGTTGGTGTGCATAGTTATCTATCAAACGGGCATCCAAATCTATGATCAAATTTCAATTCTCAGAAATTGGTCAGAATTGAAACTCTGTCACGCATTTTCACTAGAGTTGGGCTCGAAGGGGTCCAAATAGCTCGGACCATTGCAATACTTAGCGTGCATCCAAATCTATGATCAAATTTCAACTTTGAGAATTTGGTCAAAAGTGAAACTCCATCATTCGATTTCGCTAAGGTTTTCCTTAAAGGAGGGGAAAATGGCTCTGAGAAATTGGAAACAAATGCAACCTTTTTAGGCCTTGGTTTCACCAAGTTTTCCTAAGGTCCAAAATAGCTCAAAATCCCCTAAATTTTTTTATGCATGGTTATCTCTCAAATGGGTACCTAAATTCTCTTTCAAATTTTAATTACAAGAAAGCTGAAAAAATAACATCTCTTAGACCTTTACTTGACCAACCTTGAATAATGACCAAACTAGCTCCGAACATAACGAAAGTTAGCATGCACTCTTATCTACCAAATGCGATGATAAATCTATGATTAAATTTTAATTTTGAGAAATTAGTCAAATGTGAAACTCCGTTGTGTGGTTTTGGTAGGGTTTGGATTAAAGGGGGTGCAAATATTTTGGAATGTCTCAAAAATTTGCATGCATGCTTGTTCATCAAATGGGCATCCAAATTTATGATCAAATTTAAATTCTAAGAAACTGCTCAAAAGTGAAACTCCATTGTAGGGTTTCAACAGGGTTGGGATTAAAGGAGGTCAAAATAGCTCAGAACGTCGTGAAAGTTGGTGTGCATGCTTGACTATCCAATATGCATCCAAACCTATGACCAAGTTTCAATTCTAAGAATTTTGTCAAAGCTGAGACTCCATCGTGCAGTTTTGTTAGGGTTTGGCTTAAAGAAGCCAAAAATAGCTCTCAACATCATGAAAGTTGGCATGTACTCTTATCTTCTAGATGTGCATTCAAATCTATGATTAAATTTTAATTCCAAGAAATTGGTTAAAAGTGAAACTCCATTGTGCGGTTTCGCCAAGGTTAAGGTTAAAGGGGGTGAAAATAGATCGTTGTGTCGTGAAAGTTGGAGTGCACACTTCTCTATCAAATGGGCATTCAAATCTGTGATCAAATTTCAATTCCAAGAAATTGTTCAGAAGTGAAACTTCGTTGTGCATTTTCGCTAGAGTTGGGCTCAAGGGGGTCCAAATAGCTCGGAACATTACAAAACTTTGGTGTGAACGCTTTTATATCAAACGGGCATCCAAATCTATGATCAAATTTCAACTCTAGGAATTTGGTCAAAAGTGAAACTCCATCATTCTATTTCGCTACAGTTTGGCTTAAAGGATGGGAAAATAGCTCTGAACATCACGGAATTTTTCATGCACTCTTATATAACTAGAAATCTCGCAAAAAGATGTTTGTACGCTTATCTACCAAATGGGATATCGGCACTTTCGCTAAGGTTGCACTTAAAGGGAGTCGAAATAGCTCGGAACGTTATGAAAATTGGCAGGTACACTTGTTTATTGAAATGGGTACTTATATCCACTTTCAAATTTCAATTCTGAAAAAGTTGAAAAAAGTGCATATTTTCAACCTTGGTTTGACCATCCTTAATTAAGGGCCAAAATAGCTCCAAATCTCATAAAAATAGGTGTCAATGCCTATATTTGAAATGGGTATCTAAATCTACTTTAAAATTTGAATTTTGAGAAATTGGAAATAATGCAACATTTTAGGCCTTGGTTTGATGAAGTTTGGTCGATGTCCAAAATGGCTCATAATCCCTAAAAATATACATGTATGCTTCATCTACCAAATAGATACCTAAATACAGTTTCAAATTTCAATTTCGAGAAAGTCAAGAAAAGTGCATTTCTTAAAACTTTGTTTAACCAACCTTAACTAAGTGCTGAAATAACCCGGAATCTCACAAAAATATGTGTGCACGCTTATCTGAAAGTGTGTATGCATGGTTATCTCTCAAATGGGTACCTAAATTCTCTTTCAAATTTCAATTACAAGAAAGTCAGAAAAATAGCATCTCTTAGACCTTTGCTTGACCAACCTTGAATAACGACCAAAATAACTTCGATTATCATGAAAGTTGGTGTGCACTGTTATCTACCAAATGCTAAGATAAATCTACGATCAAATTTTAATTCTGAGAAATTAGTCAAAAGTGAAACTTTGTTGGAAGGTTTTGTTGAGGTTGGGATTAAATGGGGTAAAATTTTTTGGAACATCTCAAAATTTCGCGTGCACAATTGTCTATCAAATGGGCATTCAAATCTATGTTCAAATTTTAATTATAAGAAACTGCTCAAAAGTGAAACTTCATCACGCGTTTTCGCCAAGGTTGGGCTTAAAGGTGGTCAAAATAGCTTGGAACGATTTCAAAGTTGGTGTGCATGCTTGTTTATCTCATGGGCATCCAAATCTATGATCAAGTTTCAATTCCTAGAAGATCGTCAAAAGTGAAACTCCCTCTTGCCGTTTTGTTATGGTTTGGCTTAAAGGAATTGAAAATAACTCTAAACATCATGAAAGTTGGCGTACACTCTTATCTTCCAAATGCACATCTAAATCTACGATCAAATTTTAATTCCGAGAAATTGGTCAACAGTGAAACTCCATCATGCGGTTTCTCTAAGATTGGGGTTAAAGGGGGTGAAAATAGCTCAAAATGTCATGAAAGTTGGAGTACACAATTATCTATCAAACGGGAATCCAAATCTATGATCAAATTTCAATTCTCAGAAATTGGTCAGAAGTGAAACTTCGTCATGCATTTTTGCTAGAGTTGGGCTCGAAGGGGTCCAAATAGCTCATACCATTGTAATAGTTGGTGTGCACGTTTTTATATCAAACGGGCATCCAAATCCATGATCAAATTTCAACTCTGAGAATTTGGTTAAAATTGAAACTCCATCCTTTGATTTCATTAAGGTTTGGCTTAAAGGAGGGGAAAATGGCTCGAAATCCCCTGAAATTTTTTATGCATGGTTATCTCTCAAATGGGTACCTAAATTCTGTTTCAAATTTCAATTAAAAGAGAGCCGAAAAAATAACATCTCTTAGACCTTTACTTGACCAACCTTGAATAATGACCAAAAGAGCTCCGAACATCATGAAAGTTAGCATGCACTCTTATCTACCAAATGCGTCGATAAATCTACGATTAAATTTTAATTTTTAGAAATTAGTCAAACGTGAAACTCCGTTGTGTGGTTTTGCTAGGGTTGGTCTTAAAGGGGGTGAAAATATTTTGGAATGTCTCAAATTTTGCATGCATGCTTTTTCATCAAATGGGCATCCAAATTTATGATCAAATTTAAATTCTAAGAAACTACTCGAAAGTGAAACTCCGTCGTGCGGTTTTGACAAGGTTGGGCTTAAAGGGGGTCAAAATAGCTTGAAACGTTGCGAAAGTTGGAGTGCATGCTTGTCTATCCAATATGCATCCAAACCTATCAGAAAGTCAAGAAAGGTCAAGAAAGTCCAAAATAGCTCGAGAAAGTCAAGAAAAGTGCATTTCTTAGAAACTCGTTTGACCAACCTTAAATAAGGGCTGAAATAACCCGAAATCTCACAAAAATATGTGTGCACTCTTATCTCTTAAATGGGTATCTAAATCTACTTTTATAATTGATTTCTAAGAAATTGGAAAAAAGTGCAAGCTTTTAGGCCTTGGTTAGACCAAGTTTGACTAAGGTCCAAAATAGCTCGAAATCCCCTCAGAGTTTGTATGCATGGTTATCTCTCAAATGGGTATCTAAATTCTCTTTCAAATTTAAATTATGAGAAAGTCGGAAAAATATTATCTCTTAGACCTTCGCTTTACCAGCCTTGAATAACAACCAAAATAGCTTCAAACATCGTGAAAGTTGGCATGCACTCTTATTTACCAAATGCACAGATAAATCCACGATCAAATTTTAATTCTGAGAAATTGGTCAAAAGTGAAACTCCCTTGTGTTGTTTTGCTAAGGTTGTGCTTAAAGTGGGTGAAAATATTTTGCAACATCGTGAAAGTTCATGTGCAAGCTTGTCTACCAAATGGGCATCCAAATCTATGAGAAAATTTCAATTCTGAGAAATTGCTCAAAAGTGAAACTTTGTCGTGCGGTTTCACTACGGTTGGGATTAACAAGGGTCAAAATAATAGCTCAGAACGTTGCAAAATTTGGCGTGCATGATTGTTTATCCAATGGGCATCCAAATCTATGATCAAGTTTCCATTCTAAGAAGTACGTCAAAAGTGAAACTCTATCGTACATTTTTGTTAGGGTTTGGCTTAAAGGAGCTGAAAATAACTCTAAATATCATGAAAGTTGGCGTGCACACTTATCATCCGAAATGCACATCAAAAGATATGATCAAATTTTAATTCCGAGAAATTTCTAAAAAGTGAAACTCCATCGTGCGGTTTCACAAAGGTTGGGGTTAAATGGGGTGAAAATAGCTCAAAACATTGCGAAAGTTGGAGTGCATGCTTGTCTATCAAATGGGCATCCAAATCTATGATCAAATTTCAATTGCGAGAAAATTGTCAAAAGTGAAACTTCATCGTGCATTTTTGCTAGAGTTAGGCTTAAAGTGGGTCCAAATAGCTTGAAACATTGCAAAATTTGGCGTGCACGCTTGTATATCAAACGGGCATCCAAATCTATGATCAAATTTTAATTCTAGGAATTTGGTCAAAAGTGAAACTCCGTCATGCGGTTTCAGTAAGATTTGGCTTAAAGGAGGGAAAAAGAGCTCTGAACATCACTAAATTTGGCATGCACTCTTATATAACAAATGGGCATCTAAAGCTATGATCATATTTCAATTCTAAGAAATTGGTCAAAAGAGAAACTTTATCGTGCTAAGGTTGCACTTAAAGGGAGTAAAATATCTCAGAACTTCGCGAATGTTAGCGTGTATGGTTGTTTATTGAAATGGGTAACTAAATCCACTTTCAAATTTCACTTCTGAAATAGTCCACAAAAGTGCATCTTTTCAATTTCAATTTCGAGAATGTCAAGAAAAATGCATTTCTTAGAACTTGGTTTGACCAACCTTAACCAAGTGCCGAAATAACTCGAAATTCGCTAAAATATGTGTGCCTCTTAAATGGTAATCTAAATCTACTTTTAAATTAGATTTCTAAGAAATTGGACTTTTAGGCCTTGGTTTGACCAAGTTTGACCAAGGTCCAAAATCACTCAAAATCCCCTGAAAGTGTCTATGCATGGTTATCTCTCAAATGGGTACCTAAGTTCTCTTTCAAATTTCAATTACAAGAAAGTCAGAAAAATAGCATCTCTTAGACCTTTGCTTGGCCAACCTTGAATAATGACCAAAATAACTTTAAACGTCGTGAAAGCTGGTGTGCACTGTTATCTACCAAACACCAAGATAAATCTATGATCAAATTTTAATTCTGAGAAATTAGTCAAAAGTGAAACTCTATTGTATGGTTTTGCTGAGGTTGGGATTAAAGGGGGTGAAATATTTTGGAATGTCTCAAAATTTTGCGTGCACGCTTGTCTATCGAATGGGCATTCAAATCTATGATTAAATTTCAATTATAAGAAACCGCTAAAAAGTGAAACTTCATCATGCATTTTTGCTAGGGTTGGGCTTAAAGGTGGTCAAAATAGCTTGGGACGTTGCGAAATTTGGCATGCATGCTTGTTTATCTAATGGGCATCCAAATCTATGATCAAGTTTCAATTCTTAGAAGTTGGTGAAAAGCGAAACACCATCGTGCAATTTTTTTAGGGTTTGGCTTAAAGGAGTAAAAAATAACTCTAAACATCATGAAAGCTGGTGTGCACTCTTATCTTCCAAATGCGCATCTAAATCTATGATCAAATTTTAATTCTGAGAAATTGGTCAAGAGTGAAACTCCGTCATGTGGTTTCGCTAAGATTGGGGTTAAAGGGGGTGAAAATAGCTTTAAACATCGCGAAAGTTGGAGGGCACAATTATCTATCAAACGAGCATCCAAATCTATGATCAAATTTAAATTTTGAGAAATTGGTTAGAAGTGAAACTCTGTCATGCATTTTCACTAGAGTCGGGCTCGAAGGGTTTCGAATAGCTCGAACCATCGCAAAAGTTGGCATGCACATTTTTATATAAAACGGGCATCCAAATCTATCAAATTTCAACTCCGAGAATTTGGTCAAAAGTGAAACTCCATCATTCGATTTCGCTAAGGTTTAGCTTAAAGGAGGGGAAAATGGCTGAGAAATTAGAAGAAAATGCAACCTTTTAGGCCTTGGTTTCACCAAGTTTTCCTAAGGTCCAAAATAATTCGAAATACGCTGAAATTTTTTATGCATGGTTATCTATCAAATGGGTACCTAAATTCTCTTTCAAATTTCAATTTCAAATTTTAATTCTGAGAAATTAGTCAAAAGCGAAACTTTATTGTGCGATTTTGCTAGGGTTGGGCTTAAAGGGGGTGAAAATATTTCGGAATGTCTCAAAAGTTTGCATGCACACTTGTTCATCAAATGGGCATCCAAATTTATGATCAAATTTAAATTCTAAGAAACTACTCGAAAGTGAAACTCCGTCGTGCGGTTTCGGCACAATTGGGCTTAAAGGCAGTCAAAATAGCTCGAAATGTCGGGAAAGTTGCGTGCAGGCTTGTCTATCCAATATGCATCCAAACCTATGATCAAGTTTCAATTCTGAGAATTTTGTCAAACCTGAGACTCCATCGTGCAATTTTGTTAGGGTTTGGCTTAAAGATGCCGAAAATACCTTTCAACATCGTGAAAGGTTGCATGTACTCTTATCTTCCAAATGCACATTTAAATCTATGATTAAATTTTAATTCCAAGAAATTGGTTAAAAGTATAACTCCATTGTGCGGTTTCACCAAGGTTGGGGTTAAAGGGTTTGAAAATAGCTCGTTGTGTCACAAAACTTAGAGTGCACACTTCTCTATCAAATGGGCACCCAAATCTATGTTCAAATTTCAATTCCGAGAAATTAGTCAGAAGTAAAACTCCGTCGTGCATTTTCGCTAGATTTGGGCTCAAAGCGGTCCAAATAGCTCGAAACATTGCAAAAGTTGGTGTGCATGCTTTTATATCAAAGGGGCATCCAAATCTATGATCAAATTTCAACTCCAAGAATTTGGTCAAAAGTGAAACTCCATCATTCGATTTCGCTAAGGTTTGGCTTAAATGAGGGGAAAATAGCTCTGAACATCACGAAATTTTTCATGCACTCTTATCTAACTAGAATTCTCACAAAAATATGTGTGCACACTTATCTACCAAATTAGCATATCAATGCTTTCTATATGGTTTCAATTAAAGGGAGTGAAAATAGCTCGGAACGTTACAAAAGTTGGCGTGTACACTTGTTTATTGAAATGGGTACCCAAATCCACTTTCAAATTTCAATTCTAAAAAAGTCGACAATAGTGTATATTTTCAACATTGGTTTGACCATCCTTGATTAAGGGCCAAAATAGCTCCAAATCTCATAAAAATATGTGTCAATACCTATATTTGAAATGGGTATCTAAATCTACTTTAAAATTTTAATTCTGAGAAATTGGAAATAATGCAACGTTTTAGGCCTTGGTTTGATGAAGTTTGACCGATGTCCAAAATGGCTCGCAATCCCCAAAAAATATACATGTGTGATTTATCTACCAAATGGATACCTAAATACAATTTCAAATTTCAATTTCGAGAAAGTCAAGAAAATTGCATTTCTTAGAACTTTGTTTGACCAACCTTAACTAAGGGCTGAAATAACCTGAAATCTCACAAAAATATGTGTGCACACTTATCTCTTAAATGGTTATCTAAATATAATTTTACATTTGATTTCTAAGAAATTGGAAAGAAGTGCAAGCTTTTAGGCCTTGTTGGTTTGACCAAGTTTGACTATGGTCCAAAATAGCTCGAAATCCCCTCAGAGGTTGTATGCATGGTTATCTCTCAAATGGGTATGTAAATTCTCTTTCAAATTTCAATTATGAGAAAGTCAAAAAAATATGATCTTGTAGACCTTTGCTTGACCAGCCTTGAATAACAACCAAGCTAGCTTCGAACATCGTGAAAGTTGGCATGCACTCTTATCTACCAAATGCGTAGATAAATCTATGATCAAATTTTAATTCTAAGAAATTGGTCAAAAGTGAAACTCCCTTGTGTTGTTTTGCTAAGCTTGGGCTTAAACTGGGTGAAAATATTTCGCAATGTTGTGAAAGTTCATGTGCAAGCTTGTCTATCAAATGGACATCCAAATCTATGAGCAAATTTCAATTCTGAGAAACTGCCCAAAAGTGAAACTCTGTCGTGTGGTTTCACTACGGTTGGGCTTAAAAGGGGTCAAAATAATAGCTCGAAACGTTGCAAAATTTGGCGTGCATGATTGTTTATCCAATGGGAATCCAAATCTATGATCAAGTTTCCATTCTAAGAAGTACGTCAAAAGTGAAACTCCATTGTACAGTTTTGTTAGGGTTTGGCTTAAAGGAGATGAAAATAACTCTGAACATCGTGAAAGTTGGTGTGCACACTTATCATCCAAATGCGCATCAAAAGATATGATCAAATTTTAATTCAGAGAAATTTATAAAAACGTGAAACTTCACCATGCGCTTTCGAAAAGGTTGGGGTTAAATGGGGAAAATATCTCAGAACGTCGCGAAAGTTGGAGTGCATGCTTGTCTATCAAATGGGCATCCAAATCTATGATAAAATTTCAATTGCGAGAAAATTGTCAAAAGTGAAACTTCGTCGTGCATTTTCACTAGAGTTCAGCTTAAAGCGGGTCCAAATAGCTCGAAACATTGCAAAATTTGGCATGCATGCTTGTATATAAAACAGTCATCCAAATCTATGACCAAATTTGAATTCTAGGAATTTGGTCAATGGTGAAAGTCTGTCATGCGGTTTCCCTAAGGTTTGGCTTAAAGGAGGGAAAAAGAGCTCCGAACATCACTAAATTTGGCATGAACTCTTATCTACCAAATGGGCATCTAAATATATGATCATATTTCAATTCTAAGAAATTGGTCAAATGAGAAACTTTATCATGCACTTTCCCTAGATTTGCACTTAAAGGGAGTGAAATAGATTGGAACGTTGTGAAAGTTAGCATGTACGCTTGTTTATTGAAATGGGTACCTAAATCCACTTTCAAATTTCACTTCTGAAAAAGTTGACAAAAGTGCATATTTTCAACCTTGGTTTGACCATCCTTGATTAAGGGCCAAAATAGCTCCAAATCTCATAAAAATTGGTGCCAATGCCTATATTTGAAATGTGTATCTAAATCTACTTTAAAATTTGAATTTTCAGAAAATGGGAAAAATGCAATGTTTTAGGCCTTGGTTTGATGAAGTTTGACTAAGGTCCAAAATGGCTCTCAATCACAAAAAAATCTACATGCAGGGATTATCTCTCAAATGGGTACCTAAAAGAGTTTCAAATTTCAATTTCGAGAAAGTCAAGAAAAATGCATTTCTTAGAACTAAGTGCCGAAATAACTTGAAATTCACAAAAATATGTGTGCCTCTTAAATGCTAAGATAAAATATCTACGATCAAATTTTCATTCTGAGAACTTAGTCAAAAGCGAAACTCTATTGTATGGTTTTTCCGCGGTTGGGATAAAAGGGGGTGAAATATTTTGGACATTCAAATTTATGATCAAATTTCAATTATAAGAAACTGTTCAAAAGTGAAACTTCGTCATGCATTTTAACTAGGGTTGGGCTTAAAGGTGGTCAAAATAGCTGGGAATGTTGCGAAAGTTGGAGTGCATGCTTATTTATCTAATGGGCATCCAAATCTATGATCAAGTTTCAATTCTTAGAATTTGGTCAAAAGTGAAACTCCATCGAGCGGTTTTGTTAGGGTTTAGCTTAAAGGAGTTGAAAATAACTCTGAACATCATGAAAGTTGGTGTGCACTCTTACCTTCCAAATGCACTTCTAAATCTATGATCAAATTTTAATTCAGAGAAATTGGTCAAGAGTGAAACTTCATTATGTGGTTTCACTAAGATTAGGGTTAAAGGGGGTGAAAATAGCTCAAAACGTCGTGAAAGTTGGAGTGCATGATTATCTATCAAACGGGCATCCAAATCTATGATCAAATTTCAATTTTGAGAAATTGGTCAGAAGTGAAACTCCATCATGCATTTTCGCTAAAGTTGGGCTTGAAGGGGTCGAAATAGCTCAGACAATTGCAAAAGTTGTCCTGCATGTTTTTATATCAAATGTGCATCTAAATCTATGATCAAATTTCAACTCTGAGAATTTGGTCAAAAGTGAAACTACATCATTTGATTTCGCTAAGCTTTGGCTGAAAGGAGGCGAAAATAACTCTAAACATCACGAAATTTTTCATGCACTCTTATCTAATTAGAAATATCACAAAAATATTTGTGCACGCTTATCTACCAAATGGGCATATCGGAGCTTTCGCTAAGGTTGCACTTAAATGGAGTGAAAATAGCTCGGATCCTTATGAAATTTGGCGTGTACACTTGTTTATTGAAGTGCGTACCTAAGTACACTTTCAAATTTTGATTCCGAAAAAGTCGACAAACGTGCTTATTTACAACCTTGGTTTGACCATCCTTGATTAAGGGCCAAAATAGCTCCAAATCTCATAGAAATAAGTGTCAATGCCTATATTTGAAATGGGTATCTAAATCTACTTTAAAATGGGCATTTTGAGAAATTGGAAATAATGCAACATTTTAGGCCTTGGATTGCCGAAGTTAGACCGATGTCCAAAATGGCTCGCAATCCCCAAAAAATACCTAAATACAGTTTCAAATTTCAATTTCAAGAAAGTCAAGAAAAATGCATTTCCTAGAACTTCGTTTAACCAATCTTAACTAAGGGCTGAAATAACCCAAAATCTCACAGAAATATGTGTGCACGCTTATCTCTTAAATGGGTATCTAAATATACTTTTACATTTTATTTCTAAGCATTTGGAAAAAAGTGCAAGATTTTAGGCCTTGGTTTGACCAAGTTTGACTAAGGACCAAAATAGATCGAAATCCCCTCAAAATTTGTATGCATGGTTATCTCTCAAATGGGTATCTAAATACTCTTTCAAATTTCAATTATGAGAAAGTTGGAAAAATATGATCTCTTAGACCTTTTCTTGTCCAGCCTTGAATAACGATGAAAATAGCTCCGAACATCGTGAAAGTTGGCATCCACTCTTATCTACCAAATGCTCAAATAAATCTATGAAAAAATTTTAATTATGAGAAATTGGTCAAAAGTGAAACTCCCTTGTGTTGTTTTGCTAAGGTTGGGCTTAAAGTGGGTGAAAATATTTCGCAACGTCATGAAATTTCATGTGCAAGCTTGTCTATCAAATGGACATCCAAATATATGAGCAAATTCCAATTCTGAGAAACTGATCAAAAGTGAAACTCTGTCGTGCGATTACACTAGGGTTGGGCTTAAAAGGGGTAAAAATAATAGCTTGGAACGTTGCAAAATTTGGCATGCATGATTGTTTATCCAACGGGCATCCAAATCTATGATCAAGTTTCCATTCTAAGAAGTACGTCAAAAGTGAACCTCCATCGTACGGTTTTGTTAGGGTTTGACTTAAAGGAGCTGAAAATAACTCTGAAGATCGTGAAAGTTGGCGTGCACACTTATCATCCAAATGCACATCAAAAGATATGATCAAATTTTAATTCTGATAAATTTGTAAAAAGTGAAACTCTGTCATGCGGTTTCACAAAGGTTGGGGTTAAAGGAGGTGAAAATAGCTCAGAACATCGTGAAAGTTGGATTGCAAGCTTGTCTATCAAAAGGGCATCCAATTCTATGATCAAATTTCAATTGCGAGAAAATAGTCAAAAGTGAAACTTTGTCGTTCATTTTAGCTATAGTTCGGCTTAAAGCGGGTCCAAATAGCTCAAAACATTACAACATTTGGCGTGCATGCTTGTACATCAAATGGGCATCCAAATCTATGATCAAATTTCAATTCTGGCAATTTGGTCAAACGTGAAACTCTGTCATGCGGTTTTGCTAAGGTTTGGCTTAAAGGAGCGAAAAAGAGCTCTGAACATCACTAAATTTGGCATGCACTCTTATCTTCCAAATAAACATTTAAATCTAGATTAAATTTTAATTCCAAGAAATTGGTTAAAAGTGAAACTTTGTTGTATGGTTTCCGCAAGGTTGGGGTTAAAGGGGGTGAAAATAGCTCGTTGTGTCACAAAAGTTGGAGTGCACACTTGTCTATCAAATGGGCATCCAAATCTATGATCAAATTTCAATTCCGAGAAATTGGTCAGAAGTGAAATTCGTCGTGCATTTTAAGTAGAGTTGGGCTCAAAGGGGTCCAAATAGCCCGAAACATTGCAAAAGTTGGTGTGCACGCTTTTATATCAAATGGGCATCCAAATCTATGATCAAATTTCAACTCTAAGAATTTGGTTAAAAGTGAAAACTCCATCATTCGATTTCGTTAAGGTTTGGCTTAAAAGAGGGGAAAATAGCTCTGAACATCATGAAATTTTTCATGCACTCTTATCCAACCAGAAATCTTGCAAAAATATGTGTGCATATTATCTCCCAAATGGGGATATCGGCACTTTCTCTAAGGTTGCACTTAAAGGGAGTGAAAATAGCTCGGAATGTTACGAAAGTTGGCATGTATGCTTGTTTATTGAAATGGGCACCTAAATCCACTTTCAAATTTCAATTCTAAAAAAGTCGACAAAGGTGCATATTTTCAACATTGATTTGACCATCCTTGATTAAGGGCAAAAATAGCTCCAAATCTCATAAAAATAGGTGTTAACGCCTATATTTGAAATGGGTATCTAAATCTACTTTAAAATTTGAATTTTGAGAAATTGGAAATAATGCAATGTTTTAGGCCTTGGTTTGACGAAGTTTGACCGATGTCCAAAATGGCTCGCAATCCCCAAAAAACATACATGTATGCTTTATCTACCAAATGGATTCCTAAATACAGTTTCAAATTTCAATTTCGAGAAAGTCAAGAAAAGTGCGTTTCTTAGAACTTCGTTTGACCAACCTTAACTAAGCGCTGAAATAAGCTGAAATCTCACAAAAATATGTGTGCACGCATATTAAATGGGTATCTAAATATAATTTACATTTGATTTCTAAGAAATTGGAAAAAAGTGCAAGCTTTTAGGCCTTGGTTTGACCAAGTTTGACTAAGGTCCAAAATAGCTCGAAATGCCCTCAAAGTTCGTATGCATGGTTATCTCTCAAATGGGTATCTAAATTCTCTTTCAAATTTCAATTATGAGAAACTCGAAAAAATATGATATCTTAGACCTTTGCTTGACGAGCCTTGAATAATGACCAAAATAGCTCTGATCATCGTGAAAGTTGGCATGCACTCTTATCTACCAAATGCGCAGATAAATCTACAATCAAATTTTAATTCTGAGAAATTGGTCAAAAGTGAAACTCCGTTGTGTAGTTTTGCGAAGGTTGGGATTAAAGGGGGTGAAAATATTTCGCAACATCGTGAAATTTTATGTGCAAGCTTGTCTATAAAATGGACAACCAAATCTATGAGCAAATTTCAATTCTGAGAAACTGCTAAAAAGTGAAACTCTGTCGTGTGGTTTCAGTATGGTTGGGCTTAAAAGGGGTCAAAATAATAGCTCAAAACGTTGCACAATTTGGTGTGAATGATTGTTTATCCAATGGGCATCCAAATCTATGATCAAGTTTCCATTCTAAGAAGTACGTCAAAAGTGAAACACCATCGTACAATTTTGTTCGGGTTTGGCTTAAAGGAGCTGAAAATAACTCTGAACATTTGAAAGTTGGCGTGCGCACTTATCATCCAAATGCACATCAAAAGATATGATGAAATTTTAATTTCAACAAATTTGTAAAAAAAGAAACTCTGTCATGCGATTTTGCAAAGGTTGGGGTTAAAGGGGGTGAAAATAGCTCGAAACGTCATGAAAGTTGGAGTGCACGCTTGTCTATCAAATGGGCATCCAAATCTATGATCAAATTTCAATTGCCGGAAAATTGTCAAAAGGGAAACTTTGTCGTGCATTTTCGTTATATTTCGGCTTACAGCGGGTCCAAATAGCTTGAAACACTGCAAAATTTGGTGTGCACACTTGTATATCAAATGGGCATCCAAATCTATGATCAAATTTCAATTCTGGGAATTTGGTCAAAAGTGAAACTCCGTCCTGCGGTTTCGCTTAAAGGAGGGAAGAAGAGCTCTGAACATCACTAAATTTGGCTGCACTCTTACCTACCAAATGGGCATCTAAATCTATGATCATATTTCAATTCTAAGAAATTGGTCAAAAGATAAACTTTATCATGCTAAGGGTGCACTTAAAGGGAGTGAAATAGCTCGAAAGGTCGTGAACGTTAGCGTGTACGCTTGTTTATTGAAATGGGTACCTAAATCCACTTTCAAATTTCACTTCTGAAAAAGTCAACAAAAGTGCATCTTTTCAACTTTTGTTTAACCATCCTTGAATGAGGGCCAAAATAGCTCCAAATCCCATAAAAATAAGTATCCATGCCTATCTTTGAAATGGGTATCTAAATCTACTTTAAAATTTGAATTTTTAGAAAATGGAGAAAATGCAACGTTTTAGGCCTTGGTTTGACAAAGTTTGACCGAGGTCCAAAATGGCTCGCAATCCCAAAAAACTCTACATGTAGGGATTATCTCTCAAATGGGTACCTAAATAGGGTTTCAAATTTCAATTTCGAGAAAGTCAAGAAAAGTGCATTTCTTAGAACTTGGTTTGACAAACCTTAACTAAGAGCCGAAATAACTCGAAATTCATGAAAATATGTGTGCCTCTTAAATGGATATCTAAATCTACTTCTAAATTTGATTTCTAAGAAATTGGACTTTTAGGCCTTGGTTCGACCAAGTTTAACCAAGGTCCAAAATAGCTCGAAATCCCCTGAAAGTGTGTATGGATGGATATCTCTCAAATGGGTACCTAAATTCTCTTTCAAATTTCAATTACAAGATTGTCAAAAAAATAGCATCTCTTAGACCTTTGCTTTACCAACCTTGAATACGACCAAAATAACTTCAAACATCGTGAAAGTTGGTGTGTACTGTTATCTACCAAATGCTAAGACAAATCTACGATCAAATTTTAATTCTGAGAAATTAGTCAAAAGTGAAACTCTGTTGTATGGTTTTGTTGAGATTGGGATTAAAGGGGGTGAAATATTTTGGAACATCTCAAAATTTCGCATGCACGCTTGTCTATCAAATGGGCATTCAAATCTATGATCAAATTTAAATTATAAGAAACTGCTCAAAAGTGAAACTTCGTCATGCGTTTTTGCTAGGATTGGGCTTAAAGGTGGTCCAAATAGCTTGGAACGTTGCAAAAGTTGGCATGCATGCTTGTTTATCTCATGGGCATCCAACTCTATGATCAAGTTTCAATTCTTAGAAGTTGCTCAAAATGGAAACTCCATTGTCCGATTTTGTTAGGGTTTGGCTTAAAGGAGTCGAAAATAACTCTGAACATAATGAAAGTTGGTGTGCACTCTTATCTTCCAAATGCACATTTAAATCTTTGATCAAATTGTAATGCCGAGAAATTGGTCAAGAGTCAAACTTCGTCATGCGATTTCTCTAAGATTGGGGTTAAAGGGGGTGAAAATAGCTCAAAACGTCACGAAAGTTGGAGCGCACGGTTATATATCCAAAGGGCATCCAAATCTATGATCAAATTTCAATTCTAAAAAATTGGTCAAAAGTGAAACTCCGTCGTGCATTTTCACTAGAGTTGGGCTCGAAGGGGTCCAAATATATCGGAACCATTGCAATAGTTGGCGTGCATGTTTTTATATCAAATGGGTATCCAAATCTATGATCAAATTTCAACTTTGAGAATTTGGTCAAAATTGAAACTGCATCATTCGGTTTCGCTAAGGTTTGGATTAAAGGAGGGGAAAATGGCTCTAATAAATTAGAAAAAAATGCAACCTTTTAGGCCTTGGTTTCACCAAGTTTGCCTAAGGTCCAAAATAGCTCAAAATCCCCTGAAAGTTCTTATGCATGGTTATCTCTCAAATGGGCACCTAAATTCTCTTTCAAATTTCAATTATAAGAAAGCTGAAAAAATACTCTTAGACCTTTACTTGACCAACCTTGAATAATGACCAAAATAGCTCCAAACATCATGAAAGTTAGCATGCACTCTTATCTACCAAATGCGCCTATAAATCTACAATTAAATTTTAAATTTGAGAAATTAGTAAAACGTGAAACTCCGTTGTGTGGTTTTGCTAAGGTTGGCCTTAAAGGGGGTGCAAATATTTTGGAATGTCTTAGAAGTTTCCATGCATGCTTGTTCATCAAATGGGCATCCAAATTTATGATCAAATTTAAATTCTAAGAATCTGCTCAAAAGTGAAACTCCCTCGTGTGGTTTCAACAGGGTTGGGCTTAAAGAAGGTTGGCATGCACTCTTATCTACCAAATGTGCAGATAAATCTACGATAAAATTTTAATTCAGAGAAATTGGTCAAAAGTGAAACTCACTTGTGGTGTTTTGCTAAGGTTGCACTTAAATCGGGTGAAAATAGCTCGTAGTGTCGTGAAAGTTGGAGTGCATGCTTCTCTATCAAATGGGCATCCAAATCTATGATCAAATTTCAATTCCGAGAAATTGGTCATAAGTGAAACTCCGTCGTGCGATTTCACTACAGTTGGGCATAAAAGGGGTCAAAATAATAGCTCGAAATTTTGTAAAATTTGGCCTGCATGATTGTTTATCCAATGGGCATCCAAATCTATGATCAAGTTTCCATTCTAAGAAGTACGTGAAAAGTGAAACTCTATCATACAGTTTTGTTAGGGTTTGGCTTAAGGGAGTTGAAAATAACTTTGAACATTGTGAAACTTGGCATGCACACTTATCATCCAAATGCGCATCAAAAGATATCATCAAATTTCAATTCCGAAAATTTTGTAAAAAGTGAAACTCCGTCGTACGGTTTCGTAAAGGTTGGGGATAAAGGGGGTGAAAATAGCTCAAAACGTCATGAAAGTTGGAGTGCACGCTTGTGTATCAAATGGGCATCCAAATCTATGATCAAATTTCAATTGCGAGAAAATTGTCAAAAGTGAAACTTCGTCGTGCATTTTCGCTAGAGTTCGGCTTGAAGCGGGTCCAAATAGCTCGAAAGATTGCAAAATTTGACGTGCATGCTTGTAAATCAAATGGGCATCCAAATCTATGATCAAATTTCAATTCTGGGAATTTGGTCAAAAGTGAAACTCCATCATGCAGTTTCGCTAAGATTTGGCTTAAAGGACGAAAAAAGAGCTATAAACATTGCCAAAATTTGGCATGCACTCTTATCTACCAAATGGGCATCTAAATCTATGATCATATTTCAATTCTAAGAAATTGGTCAAAAGAGAAACTTCATCATGCGCTTTCGCTAAGGTTGCACTTAAAGGGAGTAAAATAGCTCGAAACATCGTGAAAGTTAGCGTGTACGCTTGTTTATTGAAATCGGTACCTAAATCCACTTTCAAATTTCACTTTTGAAAAATTAGACAAAAGTGCATATTTTCAACCTCGGTTTGACCATCCTTGATTAAGGGCCAAAATAGCTCCAAATCTCATAAAAATAGGTGTCGATGGCTATATTTGAAATGGGTATCTAAATCTACTTTAAAATTTTAATTTTGAGAAACTAGAAATAATGCAATGTTTTAGGCCTTGGTTTGACGAAGTTTGACCGATGTCCAAAATGGCTCGCAATCCCCAAAAAATATACATGTATGCTTTATCTACCAAATGGATACCTAAATACAGTTTCAAATTTCAATTTTGGGAAAGTCAAGAAAAGTGCATTTCTTAGAACTTCGTTCGACCAACCTTAACTATGGGATGAAATAACCCGAAATCTCACAAAAATATGTGTGCATGCTTATCTCTTAAATGGGTATCTAAATATACTTTTACATTTTATTTCTAAGAAATTGGAAAAAAGTGCAAGCTTTTAGGCCTTGGTTTGACCAAGTTTGACTAAGGTCCGAAATAGCTCGAAATCCCTTCAGAGTTTGTATGCATGGTTATCTCTCAAAGGGTATCTAAATTCTCTTTCAAATTTCAATTATGAGAAAGTCAAAAAAATATGATCTCTTAGACCTTTGCTTAACCAGCCTTGAATAATGACCAAAATAGCTCCGAACATCGTGAAAGTTGGCATGCACTCTTATCTACCAAATGCATAGATAAATCTACTATCAAATTTTAATTCTGAGCAATTAGTGAAAAGTGAAACTCCGTTGTGCAGTTTTGCTAAGGTTGGGCTTAAAGCGGGTGAAAATATTTCACAACGTCGTGAAATTTTTTGTGCAATCTTGTCTATCAAATGGACATCCAAATCTATGAGCAAATTTCAATTCTAAGAAACTGCTCAAAAGTGAAACTCTGTCGTGCAGTTTCACTATGGTTGGGCTTAAAAGGGGTCAAAATAATAGCTCGAAACATTGCAAAATTTGGCATGCATGATTGTTTATCCAATGGGAATCCAAATCTATGATCAAGATCCCATTCTAAGAAGTACGTCAAAAGCGAAACTCCATTGTACAATTTTGTTATGGTTTCGCTTAAAGGAACTGAAAATGACTCTGAACATCATGAAAGTTAGCGTGCACACTTATCATCCAAATGCGCATCAAAAGATATGATCAAATTTTAATTCTGAGAAATTTGTAAAAAGTGAAACTCCATCGTGTGGTTTTGCAAAGGCTGGGGTTAAAGGGAGTGAAAATAGCTCGAAACGTCACGAAAGCTGGAGTGCATGCTTCTCTATCAAATGGGCATCCAAATCTATGATCAAATTTCAATTGCAATAAAATTGTCAAAAGTGAAACTTCGTTGTGCATTTTGACTAGAGTTATACTTAAAGCGGGTCCAAATAGCTTGAAACATTACAAAATTTGGTGCGCACGCTTGTATATCAAACGGGCATCCAAATCTATGATCAAATTTCAATTTTGGGAATTTGGTCAAAAGTGTAAGTTCGTCATGCGGTTTCGCTAAGGTTTGTTTTAAGGAGGGAAAAAGAGCTCTGAACATCACTAAATTTGGCATGCACTCTTATCTACCAAATGGGCATCTAAATCTATGATCATATTTCAATTCTAAGAAATTGGTCAAAAGAGAAACTTTATCGTGCTAAGGTTGCAGTTAAAGGGAGTGAAATGGCTCGGAAGGTCATGAAAGTTACCATGTACACTTGTTTATTGAAACCCTAAATACACTTTCAAATTTCACTTCTGAAAAAGTCCACAAAAGTGCATATTTTTGAAGGCCAACATAGCTCCAAATCTCATAACAATAGGTGTCCATGCCTATCTTTGAAATGGGTATCCTAATCTACTTTAAAATTTGAATTTTCAGAAAATGGAAAAAATGCAACGTTTTAGGCCTTGGTTTGGCGAAGTTTGACCGAGGTCCAAAATGGCTCACAATCCCCAAAAACTCTACATGTAGGGATTATCTCTCAAATGGGTACCTAAATACAGTTTCAAATTTCAATTTCGACAAAGTAAAGAAAAGTGCATTTCTTAGAACTTGGTTTGACCAACCTTAACTAAGTGTCGAAGTAACTCGAAATTCACAAAAATATGCGTGCCTCTTAAATGGGTATCTAAATCTATTTCTAAATTTGGTTTCTAAGAAATTAGACTTTTAGGCCTTGGCTTGACCAAGTTTGACCAAAGTCCAAAATAGCTTGAAATCCCCTGAAAGTGTGTATTCATGGTTATCTCTCAAATGGGTACCTAAATTCTCTTTCAAATTTCAATTACAAGAAATTCAGAAAAATAGCATCTCTTAGACCTTTGCTTGACCAACCTTGAATAATGACCAAAATAACTTCAAACATCGTGAAAGTTGTTGTGCACTGTTATCTACCAAATGCTAAGATAAATCTACGATCAAATTTTAATTCTGAGAAATTAGTCAAAAGTGAAACTCTATTGTATGGTTTTGTTGAGGTTGGGATTAAAGGGGGTAAAATATTTTGGAACATCTTGAAATTTTGCGTGCACGCTTGTCTATCAAATGGGAATTCAAATCTATGATGAAATTTCAATTATAAGAAACTGCTCAAAAGTGAAACTTCGTCACATGTTTTCGCTAGAGTTGTGCTTAAAGGTGGTCAAAATAGCTTGGAACGTTGCGAAAGTTGGCGTGCATGCTTGTTTATCTCATGGGCATCCAAATCTATGATCAAGTTTCAATTCTTAGAAGTTCGTCAAAAGTGAAACTCCATCGTGCGGTTTTGTTAGGGTTTGGCTTAAAGGAATCGAAAATAACTTTGAACATCATGAAAGTTGGCATACACTCTTATCTTCCAAATGCACATCTAAATCTATGATCAAATTTTAATTTTGAGAAATTGGTCAAGAGTGAAACTCCGTCATGTGGTTTCTCTAAGATTGGGGTTAAAGGGGGTGAAAATAGCTCAAAATGTCATGAAAGTTGGAGTACACGGTTATCTATTAAACGGGCATCCAAATCTATGATCAAATTTTGAATCTGAGAAATTGGCCAGAAGTGAAACTTCATTGTGCATTTTCGCTAGAGTTGGGCTCGAAGGGGTCCAAATAGCTTGAACCATTGCAATACTTGGTGTGCACATTTTTCTATCAAACGGGCATCAAAATCTATGATCAAATTTCAACTCTAAGAATTTGGTCAAAAGTGAAACTCTATCATTTGATTTCGCCAAGGTTTGGCTTAAAGGAGGGGAAAATGGCTCTAAGAAATTGGAAACAAATGCAACCTTTTAAGCCTTGGTTTCACCAAGTTTTCCTAAGGTCCAAAATAGCTCGAAATCCCCTGAAAGTTTTTATGCATGGTTATCTTTCAAATGGGTACCTAAATTCTGTTTCAATTACAAGAAAGCCGAAAAAATAACATCTCTTAGACCTTTACTTGACCAACCTTGAATAACGACCAAAATAGCTCCGAACATCATGAAAGTTAACATGCACTCTTATCTACCAAATGCGCCGATAAATCTACAATTAAATTTTAATTTTTAGAAATTAGTCAAACATGAAAATCCGTTGTGCTGTTTTGCTAGGGTTGGGCTTAAAGGGGGTGAAAATATTTTGGAATGTCTCAAAATTTTGCATGCACGCGTTTGTTCATCAAATGGGCATCCAAATTTATGATCAAATTTAAATTCTAAGAAACTTCTCGAAAGTGAAACTCTATCGTGCGGTTTCGACAAGGTTGGGCTTAAAGGGGGTCAAAATAACTCAAAATGTTGTGAAAGTTGGTGTGCGTGCTTGTCTATCCAATATGCATCCAAACCTATGATCAAGTTTCAATTCTGAGAATTTTTTCAAACCTGATACTCCATCGTGCAGTTTTGTTAGGGTTTGGCTTAAAGATTCTAAAAATAGCTGTCAACATCATGAAAGTTGGCATGTACCCTTATCTTCCAAATGCACAATTAAATCTAAGAGTAAATTTTAATTCCGAGAAATTGGTTAAAAGTGAAACTCCATTGTGCAGTTTCGTGAAGGTTGGGGTTAAAGCGGGTGAAAATAGCTCATTGTGTCACGAAAGTTGGAGTGCACACTGCTCTATCAAATGGGCATCCAAATCTATGATCAGATTTCAATTCCGAGAAATCGGTCAAAAGTGAAACTTCGTCATAAATTTTGGCTAGAGTTGGGCTCAAAGGGATCCAAATAGCTCAGAACGTTGCAAAAGTTGGCATGCATACTTTTATATCAAACGGGCATTCAAATCTATGATCAAATTTCAACTCCAAGAATTTGGTTAAAAGTGAAACTCCATCATTCGATTTCGCTAAGGTTTGGCTTAAAAGATGGGAAAATATCTCTGAACATCATGAAATGTTTCATGCACTCTTATCTAACAAGAAATCTTGCAAAAATATGTGTGCCTGCTTATCTACCAAATGGGCATATCGATGCTTTCACTAAGGTTGCAATTAAAGGGATTGAAAATAGCTCAAAACGTTATGAAAGTTGGTTTGTATGCTTGTTTATTTAAATGGGTACCTAAATCCACTTTCAAATTTCAATTCTGAAAAAGTCAACAAAAGTGCATATTTTCAACCTTTGTTTGACCATCCTTGATTAAGGGCCAAAATAGCTCCAAATCTCATAAAAATAGGTGTCAATGCCTATATTTGAAATGGGTATCTAAATCTACTTTAAAATTTGAATTTTGAGAAATTAGAAATAATGCAACATTTTAGGCCTTGGTTTGACAAAGTTTGACCGATGTCCAAAATGGCTCGTAATCCCCAGAAATATACATGTATGCTTTATCTACCAGTTGGATACCTAAATACAGTTTGAAATTTCAATTTTGAGAAAGTCAAGAAAAGTGCATTTCTTAGAAACTCGTTTGACCAACCTTAACTAAGGGCTGAAATAACCCGAAATCTCACAAAAATATATGTGCACGCTTATCTCTTAGATGGGTATCTAAATCTACTTTTATATTTGATTTCTAAGAAATTGGAAAAAAATGCAAGATTTTAGGCCTTGGCTAGACCAAGTTTGACTAAGGTCCAAAAGTGAAACTGCTCAAAAGTGAAACTTTGTCATGCGCTTTTGCTAGGGTTGGGCTTAAAGGTGGTCAAAATAGTTTGGAACGTTGCAAAAGTTGGATTGCATGCTTGTTTATCTAATGGGCATCCAAATCTATGATCAAGTTTCAATTCTTAGAAGTTGGTCAAAAGGGAAACTCCATCGTGCAGTTTTGTTAGGGTTTGGCTTAAACGAGTTGAAAATAACTCTGAACATCATGAAAGTTGCCATGCACTCTTATATTCCAAATGCGCATCTAAATCTATGATCAAATTTTAATTCTGAGAAATTGGACAAGAGTGAAACTCCGTCATGCAGTTTCGCTAAGATTGGGGTTAAAGGGGGTGAAAATAGCTCAAAACGTTGCGAAAGTTGGAGTGCAATATTATCTATCAAACAGTCATCCAAATCTATGATCAAATTTCAATTCTAAGAAATTGGTCAGAAGTGAAACTTCGTCGTGCATTTTTGCTAGAGTTGGGCTCGAAGGGGTCCAAATAGCTTGGACCATTGCAAAAGTTGGCGTGCACATTTTTATATCAAACGGACATCCAAATCTATGATCAAATTTCAACTCCGAGAATTTGGTCAAAAGTGAAACTCCATCATTCGATTTAACTAAGTTTTGGCTTAAAGGAGGGGAAAATGGCTTTGAGAAATTGGAAACAAATGCAACCTTTTAGGCCTTGGTTTCACCAAGTTTGCCTAAGGTCCAAAATAGCTCAAAATCCCCTGAAATTTTGTATGCATGGTTGTCTCTCAAATGGGTACCTAAATTATCTTTCAAATTTCAATTACAATAAAGCCAAAAAATAACATATCTTAGACCTTTTACTTGACTAACCTTGAATAATGACCAAAATAGCTCCGAACATCATGAAAGTTAGCATGCACTCTTGTCTACCAAATGCACCGATAAATCTACAATTAAATTTTAATTTTGAGAAATTAGTCAAACGTGAAACTCCGTTGTGCAGTTTTGCTAACGTTGGGCTTAATGGGGGTGCAAATATTTTGGAATGTCTCAAAAGTTTGCATGAACGCTTGTTCATCAAATGGGCATCCAAATTTATGATCAAATTTAAATTCTAAGAAACTGCTCAAAAGTGAAACTCCATCATGCAGTTTCGACAGGGTTGGGCTTGAAGGTGGTCAAAATAACTCAAAATTCACAAAAATATGTGTGCCTCTTAAATGGGTATCTAAATCTACTTTTAAATTTGATTTCTAAAAAATTGGACTTTTAGGCCTTGGTTTGACCAAGTTTGACCAAGGTCCAAAATCGCTCGAAATCTCCTGAAAGTGTGTATGCAAGGTTATCTCTGAAATGGGTACCTAATTCCTCTTTCAAATTTCAATTACAAGAAAGTCAAAAAAATAGCATCTCTTTAGACCTTTACTTGACCAACCTTGAATAACGACCAAAATAACTTCGAACATCGTGAAAGTTGGTGTGCATTGTTATCTACCAAATGCTAAGATAAATCTACGATCAAATTTTAATTCTAAGAAATAAGTCAAAAGTGAAACTCTGTTGTATGGTTTTGCTAAGGTTGGGATTAAAGGGCGTGAAATATTTTGGAACGTCTCAAAATTTGGCATGCACGCTTGTCTATCAAATGGGCATTCAAATCTATGATCAAAATTCAATTATAAGAAACTGCTCAAAAGTGAAACTTCGTCATGTGTTTTCGCTAGGGTTGGGCTTAAAGCTGGTCAAAATAGCTTGGAACGTTGCGAAAGTTGGCTTGCATGCTTTTTTATCTAATGGGCATCCAAATCTATGATCAAGTTTCAATTCTTAGAAGTTGGTCAAAAGTGAAACTCCATCATGCAATTTTGTTACGGATTGGCTTAAAGGAGTCGAAAATAACTCTGAACATCATGAAAGTTTCCATGTACTATTATCTTCCAAGTGCGCATCTAAATCTATGATCAAATTTTAATTTCAAGAAATTGGTCAAGAGTGAAACTTCATCATGCGGTTTCGCTAAGATTTGGGTTAAAGGGGGTGAAAATAGGTCAAAACGTTGTGAAAGTTGGAGTGCACAATTATCTATCAAACGGGCATCCAAATCTATGATCAAATTTCAATTCTGAGAAATTAGTCAGAAGTGAAACTCCATCATTCATTTTCACTAGAGTTGGGCTCGAAGGGGTCCAAATAGCTCAAACCATTGCAAAAGTTGGTGTGCATGTTTTTATATCAAATGGGCATCCAAATTTATGATCAAATTTCAACTCCGAGAATTTGGTCAAAAGTGAAACTCCATCATTCGATTTCACTAAGGTTTGGCTTAAAGGAGGGGAAAATGGCTCTGAGAAATTGGAAACAAATGCAACTTTTTAGGCCTTGGTTTCACCAAGTTTGCCTAAGGTCCAAAATAGCTCGAAATCCCCTGAAAGTTTGTATGCATGGTTATCTCTCAAATGGGTACCTAAATTCTCTTTCAAATTTCAATTACAAGAAAGCCAAAAAATAACATCTCTTAGACCTTTTACTTGAACAACCTTGAATAATGACCAAAATAGCTCCAAACATCATGAAAGTTAGCATGCACTCTTATCTACCAAATGCACCAATAAATCTATGATTAAATTTTAATTTTGAGAAATTAGTCAAACATGAAACTCCGTTGTGCGGTTTTGCTAAGGTTGGGCTTAAAGGGGATGCAAATATTTTGGAATGTCTCAAAAGTTTGCATGCATGCTTGTTCATCAAATGGGCATCCAAATTTATGATCAAATTTAAATTCTAAGAAACTGCTCAAAAGTGAAACTCTGTCATGCAGTCTTGACAGGGTTGGGCTTGAATGTGGTCAAAATAACTCGGAACGTCGCGAACATTGGTGTGCATGATTTTATTTCGAATATGCATCCAAACCTATGATCAAGTTTCAATTCTGAGAAATTGGTCAAAGCTAAGACTCCATCATGCAGTTTTTTCAGGGTTTGGCTTAAAGATGTCGAAAATAGCTCTTAACATCGTGAAATTTGGCATGCACTCTTATCTTCCAAATGCACATTTAAATCTTTGATTAAATTTTAATTCCAAGAAATTGGTTAAAAGTGAAACTCTGTTGTGCAGTTTCACCAAGGTTGGGGTTAAAGGGGGTGAAAATAGCTCGGGGTGTTGCGAGAGTTGGAGTGCACGCTTCTCTATCAAATGGGTATCCAAATCTATGATCAAATTTCAATTATGGGAAATTGGTCAGAAGTGAATCTCTGTCATGCATTTTCGCTAGAGTAAGCTCAAAGGGGTCCAAATATCTTGAAACATTGCAAATTTTTGTGTGCACATTTTTATATCAAACATGCATTCAAATCTATGATCAAATTTCAACTCCAATAATTTGGTCAAAAGTGAAACTCCGTCATTTGATTTCACAAAGGTTTGGCTTAAAGTTGGCGTGCAACTTATCATCCAAATGCACATCGAAATATATGATCCAATTTTAATTTCGAGAAATTTGTTAAAAGTGAAACTCCGTCATGCAGTTTTGCAAAGGTTGGGATTAAAGGGGGTGAAAATAACTCAAAACGTCGCGAAAGTTGGAGTGCACGCTTGTCTATCAAATGGGCATCCAAATCTATGATCAAATTTCAATTGCGAGAAAATTGTCAAATGTGAAACTTCGTCGTGCATTTTTGCAAGATTTCGTCTTAAAGTGGCTCCAAATAGCCCAAAACATTGCAAAATTTGGCGTGCACACTTGTATATCAAACGGGCATCCAAATCTATGATCAAATTTCAATTCTAGCAATTTGGTCAAAAGTGAAACTCTGTCATGCAGTTTTGCTAAGGTTTGGCTTAAAGGGGGGAAAAAGATCTCTGAACATCACTAAATTTGGCATGCAGTCTTATCTACCAAATGGGCATCTAAATCTATGATCATATTTCAATTCTAAGAAATTGGTCAAAAGAGAAACTTTATATTGCTAAGGTTGCACTTAAAGGGAGTGAAATAGCTCAGAAGGTCATGAACGTTAGCGTTTACGCTTGTTTATTGAAATGGGTACCTAAATCAACTTTCAAACTTCACTTCTGAAAAAGTCAACAAAAGTACATCTTTTCAACTTTTGTTTGACCATCCTTGAATAAGGGCCAAAATAGCTCCAAATCTCATAAAAATAGGTGTCCGTGCCTATCTTTGAAATGGGTATCTAAAAGTGGTCAAAAGTGAAACTCCATCATGCAATTTTGCTAAGATTTGGCTTAGAGGGAAAAAGAGCTCTGAACATCACTAAATTTGGCATGCACTCTTATCTACCAAATGGGCATATAAATCTATGATCATATTTCAATTCTAAGAAATTGGTCAAAAGAGAAACTTTATCGTGCTAAGGTTGCACTTAAAGGGAGTGAAATAGGTCGAAACTTTGGGAAAGTTAGCGTGTACGCTTGTTTATTTAAATGGGTACCTAAATCCACTTTCAAATTTCACATATGAAAAAGTCAACAAAAGTGAATCTTTTCAACTTTTGTTTGACCATCCTTGAATGAGGCCCAAAATAGTTCCAAATCTCATAAAAATAGGTGTCCATGCCTATCTTTCAAATGGGTATCTAAAATCTACTTTAAAATTTGAATTTTTAGACAATGGAAAAAATGCAACATTTTAGGGCTTGGTTTGACGAAGTTTGACTGATGTCCAAAATGGCTTGCAATCCCAAAAAAATCGATATGTAGGGATTATCTCTCAAATGGGTACCTAAATACAGTTTCAAATTTCAATTTCGAGAGAGTCAAGAAAAGTGCATTTCTTAGAACTTGGTTTGACCAACCTTAACTAAGTGCCGAAATAACTCGAATTTCGCAAAAATATGTGTGCCTCTTAAATGGGTATCTAAATCTACTTTTAAATTTGTTTTCTAAGAAATTGGACTTTTGGACCTTGGTTTGACCAAGTTTGACCAAGGTCCAATATAGATCAAAATCCCCTGAAAGTGTGTATGCATGGTTATCTCTCAAATGGGTACCTAAATTCTCTTTCAAATTTCAATTACAAGAAAGTCAGACAAATAGCATCTCTTAGACCGTTGCTTGACCAACCTTGAATAACGACCAAAATAACTTCGAACATCGTGAAAGTTGGTGTGCACTGTTATCTACCAAATGCTAAGATAAATCAACGATCAAATTTGAATTCTGACAAATTAGTCAAAAGCGAAACTCTATAGTATCGTTTTGCTGAGGTTGGGATTAAAGGGGGTGAAATATTTTGGAACAACTCAAATTTTTGCGTGCATGCTTGTCTATCAAATGGGCATTCAAATCTATGATCAAATCTCAATTATAAGAAACTGCTCAAAAGTGAAACTTCGTCATGCGTTTTCGATAAGGTTGGGCTTAAATATGGTCAAAATAGCTTGGGACATTGCGAAAGTTGGCGTGCATGCTTGTTTATCTAATGGGCATCCAAATCTATGATCAAGTTTCAATTCTTAGAAGTTGGTCAAAAGCGAAACTCCATCATGCGATTTTATTAGGGTTTGGCTTAAAGGAGTCAAAAATAATTTGAAACATCATGAAAGTTGGTGTGCACTATTATCTTCCAAATGCACATCTAAATCTATGATCAAATTTTAATTCCGAGAAATTAGTCAAGAGTGAAACTCCGTCATGCGGTTTCGCTAAGATTGGGGTTAAAGGGGGTGGAAATTTCTCAAAACATCCCGAAAGTTGGAGTGCACGGTTATCTATCAAACGGGCATCGAAATCTATGATCAAATTTCAATTCTAAAAAATTGGTTAGAAGTGAAACTCTGTCGTGCATTTTCGCTAGAGTCGGGCTCGAAGGGGTCCAAATAGCTTAGACCATCACAAAAGTTGGCATGCACATTTTTATATCAAACGAGCATCCAAATCTATTATCAAATTTCAACTATGAAAATTTGGTCAAAATTGAAACTCCATCATTCGATTTCGCTAAGGTTTGGCTTAAAGGAGGGGAAAATGGCTCTAAGAAATTGGAAAAAAATGCAACCTTTTAGGCCTTGGTTTCACCAAGTTTTCCTAAGGTCCAAAATAATTTGAAATCCCCAGAAAGTTTTTATGCTTGGTTATCTCTCAAATGGGTACCTAAATTCTCTTTCAAATTTCAATTTCAAATTTTAATTCTGAGAAATTAGTCAAAAGTGAAACTCTGTTGTGCGGTTTTGGTAGGGTTGGGCTTAAAGGGGGTGAAAATATTTTGGAATGTCTCAAAAGTTTGCATGCACACTTGTTCATCAAATGGGCATCCAAATTTATGATCAAATTTAAATTCTAAGAAACTGCTCGAAAGTGAAACTCCGTCGTGCGGTTTCAGCAGGGTTGGGCTAAAATGGGATCAAAATAGCTCGAAACGTCGCGAAAGTTGGCGTGCAAGCTTGTCTATAAAATATGCATCCAAACCTATGATCAAGTTTCAATTCTTAGAATTTTGTCAAACCTGAGACTCCATCATGCAGTTTTGTTAGGGTTTGGCTTAAAGATGCTGACAATGGCTCTCAACATCATGAAAGGTCACATGTACTGTAATCTTCCAAATGCACATTTAAATCTATGATTAAGTTTTAATTCCAAGAAATTGGTTAAAAGTATAACTCCATTGTGCGGTTTCTCTAAGGTTGCAGTTAAAGGGGGTGAAAATAGCTCGTTGTGTCGCAAAAGTTGGAGTGCACACTTCTCTATCAAATGGGCATCCAAATCTATGATCAAATTTCAATTTTGAGAAATTAGTCAAAAGTGAAACTCCATCGTGCATTTTTGCTAGAATTGGGCTCAAAGAGGTCCAAATAGCTCGAAACATTGCAAAAGTTGGTGTACATGCTTTTATATCAAACGGGCATCCAAATCTATGATAAAATTTCAACTCGGAGAATTTGGTCAAAAGTGAAACTCCATCATTCGATTTCGCTAAGGTTTGGCTTAATTGAGGGGAAAATAGCTCTAGACATCATGAAATTTTTCATGCACTCTTATCTACCTAGAAATCTTGCAAAAATATGTGTGCATGCTTATCTACCAAATGGGCATATTGGCGCTTTCGATATGGCTGCACTTAAAGGGAGTGAAAATAGCTCGAAACCTTATGAAAGTTAGCGTGTACGCTTGTTTATTGAAATGGGTACCCAAATCCACTTTCAAATTTCAATTCTAAAAAAGTTGACAATAGAGCATATTTTCAACCTTGGTTTGACCATCCTTGATTAAGGGTCAAAATAGCTCCAAATCTCATAAAAATATGTGTCAATGGCTATATTTGAAATGGGTATCTAAATCTACCTTAAAATTTTAATTTTGAGAAATTGGAAATAATGCAACATTTTAGGCCTTGGTTTGATGAAGTTTGACCAATGTCCAAAATGGCTCGCAATCCCCAAAAAATATACATGTGTGATTTGTCTACCAAATGGATGCCTAAATATAGTTTCAAATTTCAATTTCGAGAAACTCAAGAAAAGTGCATTTCTTAGAACTTCGTTTGACCAACCTTAACTAAGGGCTGAAATAACCCGAAATCTTACAAATATATGTGTGCACGCTTATCTCTTAAATGGTTATCTAAATATACATTTACATTTGATTTCTAAGAAATTGGAAAAAAGTGCAAGCTTTTAGGCCTTGTTGGTTTGACCAAGTTTGACTAAGGTCCAAAATAGCTCGAAATCCCCTCAGAGTTTGTATGCATGGTTATCTCTCAAATGGGTATGTAAATTCTCTTTCAAATTTCAATTATGAGAAAGTCGAAAAAATATGATCTCGTAGACCTTTGCTTGACCAGCCTTGAATAACGACCAAACTAGCTCTGAACATCATGAAAGTTGGCATGCACTCTTATCTACTAAATGCGCAGATAAATATATGATCAAATTTTAATTCTGAGAAATTGGTTGAAAGTGAAACTCCCTTGTGTTGTTTTGCCAAGCTTGGGCTTAAACTGGGTGAAAATATTTCACAAGGTCATGAAAGTTCATGTGCAAGCTTGTCTATCAAATGGACATCCAAATCTCTGAGCAAATTTCAATTCTGAGAAACTGCTCAAAAGTGAAACTCTGTCATGTGGTTTCACTATGGTTGGGCTTAAAAGGGGTCAAAATAATATCTCAGAACGTTGCAAAATTTGGCGTGCATGATTGTTTATCCAATGGGCATCCAAAGCTATGATCAAGTTTCCATTCTAAGAAGTACGTCAAAAGTGAAACTCCATCGTACATTTTTGTTAGGGTTTGGCTTAAAGGAGCTGAAAATAACTCTGAACATCATGAAAGTGGTGTGCACATTATCATCCAAATGCGCATCAAAAGATATGATCAAATTGTAATTCAGATAAATTTATAAAAACGTGAAACTTCGTCGTGTGCTTTTGCAAAGGATGGGGTTAAATGGGGAAAATAGTTCGGAACGTCATGAAAGTTGGAGTGCATGCTTTTCTATCAAATGGGAATCCAAATCTATGATCAAATTTCAATTGCGAGAAAATTGTCAAAAGTGAAACTTCGTCGTGCATTTTCACTAGAGTTCTGCTTAAAGTGGGTCAAAATAGCTTGAAACATTGCAAAATTTGGCATGCACACTTGTATATCAAACAGGCATCCAAATCTATGACCAAATTTCAATTCTAGGAATTTCGTCAAAAGTGAAAGTTCATCATGCGGTTTCGCTAACGTTTGGATTAAAGGAGGGAAAAAGAGCTCTGAACATCACTAAATTTGGCATGCACTCTTATCTACCAAATGGGCATCTAAATATATGATCATAGTTCAATTCTAAGAAATCGGTCAAACGAGAAACTTTATCGTGCGCTTTCCCTAATGTTGCACTTAAAGGGAGTGAAATAGATCGAAACGTCGTGAAAGTTAGCATGTATGCTTGTTTATTGAAATGGGTACCTAAATCCACTTTCAAATTTCACTTCGAAAAAGTTGACAAAAGTGCATATTTTCAACCTTGGTTTGACCATCCTTGATTAAGGGACAAAATAGCTCCAATTCTCATAAAAATTGGTGTCAATGCCTATATTTGAAATGTGTATCTAAATCTACTTTAAAATTTGAATTTTCACAAAATGGAAAAAATGCAACGTTTTAGGCCTTAGTTTGACGAAGTTTGATCGAGGTCCAAAATGGCTCGCAATCCCAAAAAAATATACATGTAGGGATACATGTAGGGATTATCTCTCAAATGGGTACCTAAATATAGTTTCAAATTTCAATTTCGAGAAAGTCAAGAAAAGTGCATTTCTTAGAACTTGGTTTGACCAACGAAATAACTCGAAATTCGCAAAAATATGTGTGCCTCTTAAATGCTAAGATAAATCTATGATTAAATTTTCATTTTGAGAAATTAATCAAAAGTGAAACTCTATTGTATGGTTTTTCTGAGGTTGGGATTAAAGAGGGTGAAATATTTTGGAACGTCTCGAAATTTGGCGTGCACCTTTGTCTATCAAATTGGGAATTTAAATTTACGATCCAATTTAAATTATAAGAAACTGCTCAAAAGTGAAACTTGGCCATGCATTTTCGCTAGGGTTGGGCTTAAAGGTGGTCAAAATAGCTTGGAACATTGTGAAAGTTGGAGTGCATGCTTGTTTTTTTAATGGGCATCCAAATCTGTGATCAAGTTTCAATTCTTAGAAGTTGGTCAAAAGCGAAACTCCATCGGGCGGTTTTGTTAGGGTTTGGCTTAAAGGAGTTGAAAATAACTCTGAACATCATGAAAGTTGGCGTGCACTCTAACCTTCCAAATGCACTTCTAAATCTATGATCAAATTTTAATTTCGAGAAATTGGTCAAGAGTGAAACTCCGTCATGCGGTTTCGCTAAGATTGGGGTCAAAGGGGGTGAAAATAGCTCAAAACATCGTGAAAGTTGGAGTGCACGGTTATCTTTCAAATGGGCATCCAAATCTATGATCAAATTTCAATTCTGAGAAATTGGTCAGAAGTGAAACTCCGTCATGCATTTTCACTAGAGTTGGGCTCGAAGGGGTCCAAATAGCTCAAACCATTGCAAAAGTTGGCCTGTAGGTTTTTATATCAAACGGGCATCTAAATCTATGATCAAAATTCAACTCTGAGAATTTGGTCAAAAGTGAAACTACATCATTTGATTTCACTAAGATTTGTCTTAAATGAGGGGAAAATAGCTTGAAACGTCGCAAAAGTTAGAGTGCATGCTTGTTTATCAAATGGGCATCCAAATCTATGATTAAAATTCTATTGCGAGAAAATTATCAAAAGTGAAACTTCGTCGTGCATTGTCACTAGAGTTCAGCTTAAAGCGGGTCCAAATAGCTCGAAACATTGCAAAATTTGGCGTGCATGCTTGTATATCAAACAGGCATCCAAATCTATGACTAGATTTCAATTCTGGGAATTTGGACAAAAGTGAAATTCAATCATGTGGTTTCGCTAACGTTTGGCTTAAAGGAGGGAAAAAGAGCTCTAAACATCACTAAATTTGGCATGCACTCTTATCTACCAAATGGGCATCTAAATATATGATCATAGTTCATTTCTAAGAAATTGGTCAAACGAGAAACTTTATATTTTCAACCTTGGTTTGACCATCCTTGATTAAGGGACAAAATAACTCCAAATCTCATAAAAATAGGTGTCAATGCCTATATTTGAAATGTGTATCTAAATCTACTTTAAAATTTGAATTTTCAGAAAATGGAAAAAATGCAACATTTTAGGCCTTGGTTTGACAAAGTTTGACCAAGGTCCAAAATGGCTCGCAATCCCAAAAAAATCTACATGTAGGGATTATCTCTGAAATGGGTACCTAAATACAATTTCAAATTTCAATTTCGAGAAAGTCAAGAAAAGTGCATTTCTTAGAACTTGGTTTGACCAACGAAATAACTCGAAATTCGCAAAAATATGTGTGCCTCTTAAATGTTAAGATAAATCTACGATCAAATTTTCATTCTGAGAAATTAGTCAAAATTGAAATTCTATTGTATGGTTTTGCTGAGGTTGGGATTAAAGGGGTTGAAATATTTTGGAACGTCTCAAAATTTGGTGTGCACGCTTGTCTATCAAATGGGCATTCAAATTTATGATCAAATTTCAATTATAAAAAACTGCTCAAAAGTGAAACTTGGTCATGCGTTTTCGCTAGGGTTGGGCTTAAAGGTGGTCAAAATAGCTTGGAACCTTGCAAAAGTTGGAGTGCATGCTTGTTTATCTCATGGGCATCCAAATCTATGATCAAGTTTCAATTCTTAGAAGTTGGTCAAAAGCGAAACTCCATCGGGCGGTTTTGTTAGGGTTTGGCTTAAAGGCGTTGAAAATAGCTCTGAACATCATGAAAGTTGGCGTGCACTCTTACCTTCCAAATGCACTTCTAAATCTATGATCAAATTTTAATTTCGAGAAATTGATCAAGAGTGAAACTCCATCATGCGGTTTCGCTAAGATTGGGGTTAAAGGGGGTGAAAATAGCTCAAAATGTCGTGAAAGTTGGAGTGCACGGTTATCTTTCAAATGGGCATCCAAATCTATGATTAAATTTCAATTCTGAGAAATTGGTCAGAAGTGAAACTCCGTCATGCATTTTCGTTGGAGTTGGGCTTGAAGGGGTCCAAATAGCTCAGACCATTGTAAAAGTTGGCCTGCACGTTTTTATATCAAACGTGCATCTAAATCTATGATCAAATTTCAACTCTGAGAATTCTTTTTAAAAGTGAAACTACATCATTCGATTTCACTAAGCTTTGGCTTAAAGGAGGGAAAAATAGCTCTAAACATCATGAAATTTTTCATGCACTCTTATCTAACTAGAAATCTCGCAAAAATATGTCTGCATGCTTATCTACCAAACCGGCATATCACCGCTTTCGCTAAGGTTGCACTTAAAGGGAGTGAAAATAGCTTGGATCTTTACGAAATTTGGCGTGTACGCTTGTTTATTTAAATGGGTACCTAAGTCCACTTTCAAATTTTGATTCTGAAAAAGTCGACAAAAGTGTTTATTTACAACCTTGGTTTGACCATCCTTCATTAAGGGCCAAAATAGCTCCAAATCTCATAAAAATAGGTGTCAATGCCTATATTTGAAATGGGTATCTAAATCTACTTTAAAATTTGAATTTTGAGAAATTGGAAATAATGCAACGTTTTAGGCCTTGGTTTGTCGAAGTTTGACCAATGTCCAAAATGGCTCACAATCCCCAAAAAATATACATGTATGCTTTATCTATGAAATGGATACCTAAATACAGTTTCAAATTTCAATTTCAAGAAAGTCAAGAAATGTGCATTTCCTAGAACTTCGTTTAACCAACCTTAACTAAGGGCTGAAATAAGCCGAAATCTCACAGAAATATGTGTGCACGCTTATCTCTTAAATGGGTATCTAAATATACTTTTACATTTGATTTCTAAGCAATTGGAAAAAAATGCAAGATTTTAGGCCTTGGTTTGACCAAGTTTGGATACGGACCAAAATAGCTCAAAATCCCCTCAAAGTTTGTATGCATGGTTATCTCTCAAATGGGTATCTAAATTCTCTTTCAAATTTCAATTATGAGAAAGTCGAAAAAATATGATCTCTTAGACCTTTGCTTGTCCAGCCTTGAATAACGACCAAAATAGCTCCGAACATCGTGAAAGTTGGCATGCACTCTTATCTACCAAATGTGCAAATAAATCTACGATCAAATTTTAATTCTAAGAAATTGGTCAAAAGTGAAACTCCCTTGTGTTGTTTTGCTAAGGTTGGGCTTAAAAGCGGGTGAAAATGTTTTGCTACGTCGTGAAATTTCATGTGCAAGATTGTCGTTTCACTAGGGTTGGGCTTAAAAGGGGTCAAAATAATAGCTCGAAATGTTGCAAAATTTGGCGTGCATGATTGTTTATCCAATGGGCATCCAAATCTATGATCAAGTTTCCATTCTAAGAAGTACGTTAGAAGTGAACCTCCATCATACGGTTTTGTTAGGGTTTGGCTTAAAGGAGCTGAAAATAACTTTGAACATCGTGAAATTTGGTGTGCACACTTATCATCCAAATGCGCATCAAAAGATATGATCAAATTTTAATTCTTATAAATTTGTAAAAAGTGAAACTCCATCGTGCGGTTTCGCAAAGGTTGGGGTTAAATGGGGTGAAAATAGCTCAGAACATCGTGAAAGTTGGAGTGCAAGCTTTTCTATCAAATGGGCATCCAAATCTATGATCAAATTTCAATTGCGGGAAAATAGTCAAAAGTGAAACTTGGTCGTGCATTTTCACTACAGTTTGGCTTAAAGAGGGTCCAAATAGCTCGAAACATTACAAAATTTGGTGTGCATGTTTGTATATCAAACGGGCATCCAAATCTATGATCAAATTTCAATTCTGGGAATTTGGTCGAACGTGAAACTTCGTCATGTGATTTTGCTAAGGTTTGGCATAAAGGAGTGAAAAAGAGCTCTAAACATCACTAAATTTGGCATGGACTCTTAACTACCAAATGGGCATCTAAATATATGATCATATTTCAATTCTAAGAAATTGGTCAAATGAGAAACTTTATCGTGTGCTTTCGCTAAGGCTGCACTTGAAGGGGGTGAAATAGCTCAGAACGTCGTGAAAGTTAGTGTGTACGCTTGTTTATTGAAATGGGCACCTAAATCCACTTTCAAATTTCACTTCTGAAAAAGTTAACAAAAGTGCATCTTTTCAACTTTTGTTTGATCATCGTTGAATGAGGGCCAAAATAGCTCCAAATCTCATAAAAATAGGTGTCCATCCCTATCTTTGAAATGGGTATCTAAATCTACTTTAAAATTTGAATTTTCAGAAAATGGAAACAATGCAATGTTTTAGGCCTTGGTTTGACGAAGTTTGACTGAGGTCCAAAATGGCTCACAATCCCAAAAAAATATTAGAACTTGGTTTGACAAACCTTGACTAAGTGCCGAAATGGGTATCTAAATCTACTTTTAAATTTGATTTCTAAGAAATTGGACTTTTAAGCCTTGGTTTGACCAAGTTTGACCAAGGTCCGAAATAGCTCGAAATCCCCTGAAAGTGTGTATGCATTTATCTTTCAAATGGGTACCTAAATTCTCTTTCAAATTTAAATTACAAGAAATTCAAAAAAATAGCAACTCTTAGACCTTTGCTTGACCAACCAAAAATAATGACCAAAATAACTTTGAACATCATGAAAGCTGGTGTGCAATGGTATCTACCAAATGCTAAGATAAATCTACGATGAAATTTTAATTCTGAGAAATTAATCAAAAGTGAAACTCTATTGTATGGTTTTGCTGAGGTTGGGATTAAAGGGGTGAAATATTTTGGAACGTCTAAAAATTTTGTGTGCACGCTTGTCTATCAAATGGGCATTCAAATCTATGATCAAATTTCAATTATAAGAAATTGCTCAAAAGTGAAACTTTGTCATGCGTTTTCACTAGGGTTGGGCTTAAAAGTGGTTAAAATAGCTTGGAACGTTGCAACAGTTGGCATGCATGCTTGTTTATCTAACGAGCATCCAAATCTATGATCAAGTTTCAATTCTTAGAAGTTGGTCAAAAGTGAAACTCCATCGTGCGGTTTTGTTAAGGTTTGGCTTAAAGAAGTTGAAATAACTCTAAACATCATGAAAGTTGGCGTGCACTCTTATCTTCCAAATGCACATATAAATGTATGATCAAATTTTAATTCTAAGAAATTTGTCAAGAGTGAAACTCCGTCATGCGGTTTCACTAATATTGAGGTTACAGGGGGTGAAAATAGCTCAAAACGTCGCGAAAGTTAGAGTGCACGATTATCTATCAAACGGGCATCCAAATCTTTGATCAAATTTCAATTCTAAGAAATTAGTCAGAAGTGAAACTCCATCGTTCATTTTCGCTAGAGTTGGGCTCGAAGGGGTCGAAATAGCTCGCACCATTGCAAAAGTTGGCATGCACATTTTTATAGCAAATGGGCATCCAAATCTATGATCAAATTTCAACTCCAAGAATTTGGTCAAAAGTGAAACTCTATCATTCGATTTTTCTAACGAGGGGAAAATGGCTTTGAGAAATTGGAAACAAATGCAACCTTTTATGTCTTGGTTTCACCAAGCTTGCCTAAGGTCCAAAATAGCTTGAAATCCCCTGAAAGTTTGTATGCATGGTTATCTCTCAAATGGGTACCTACATTCTCTTTCAAATTTTAATTACAAGAAAGCCAAAAAAATAACATCTCTTAGACCTTTACTTGACCAACCTTGAATAACGACCAAAATAGCTCCGAACATCATGAAATTTAACATGCACTCTTATCTACTAGATGCACCGATAAATCTACGATTAAATTTTAATTTTGAGAAATTAGCCAAACGTGAAACTCTGTTGTGCGGTTTTGCTAAGGTTGGGCTTAAAGGGGGTGAAAATATTTTGGAATGTCTCAAAAGTTTGCATGCACGCTTGTTCCTCAAATGGGCATCCAAATTTATGATCAAATTTAAATTCTAAGAAACTCCTCGAAAGTGAAACTCCTTCGTGCAGTTTCGACAGGGTTGGGATTAAAGGGGGTCAAAATAGCTTGAAACATCGTGAAAATTGGCATGCATGCTTGTCTATCCAATATGCATCCAAACTTATGATCAGGTTTCAATTCTAAGAATTTGGTCAAAGCTGCCACTGCATCTTGCAGTTTTGTTAGGGTTTTACTTAAAGATGTCGAAAATAGCTCTCAACATCGTGACATCTGGCATGCACTGTTATCTTCCAAATGCACATTTAAATAAATGATTAAATTTTAATTCCAAGAAATTGGTTAAAAGTGAAAATCCTTTGTACACATTTCTATGTGTGCCTCTTAAATGGGTATCTAAATCTACTTTTAAGTTTGATTTCTAAGAAATTGGAAAAAAGTACAACCTTTTAGGCCTTGGTTTGACCAAGTTTGACCAAGGTCCAAAATAGCTCGAAATCCCCTGAAAGTGTGTATGCATGGTTATCTCTCAAATGGGTACCTAAATTCTTTTTCAAATTTCACTTACAAGAAAGTCAGAAAAATAGCATCTCTTAGACCATTGCTTGACCAACCTTGAATAACGACCAAAATAACTTCGAACATTGTGAAAGTTGGTGTGCACTGTTATCTACCAAATGCTAAGATAAATCTACGATCAAATTTTCATTCTGAGAAATTAGTTGAAAGTGAAACTCTGTTGTATGGTTTTGCTGAGGTTGGGATTAAAGCAAGTGAAATATTTTGGAACGTCTTGAAATTTTGTGTGCACGCTTGTCTATCAAATGGAAATTCAAATATATGATCAAATTTCAATGATAAGAAACTGCTCAAAAGTGAAAGTTCGTCATGCGTTTTTGCTAGGGTTGGGATTAAAGGTGGTCAAAATAGCTTGGAACGTTGCGAAAGTTGGCGTGCATGCTTGTTTATCTAATGGGCATCCAAATCTATGATAAAGTTTCAATTCTTAGAAGTTGGTCAAAAGCAAAACACCATCGTGAGGTTTTATCAGGGTTTGGCTTAAAGGAGTCGAAAATAACTTTGAACATCATGAAAGTTGGCGTGCAATCTTATCTTCCAAATGCACATCTAAATCTATGATCAAATTTTAATTCCAAGAAATTTGTCAAGAGTGAAACTCCATCATGCGGTTTCGCTAATATTGGGGTTACATGGGGTGACAATAGCTCAAAACATTGTGAAAGTTGGAGTGCACGATTATCTATCAAATGGGCATCCAAATCTATGATCAAATTTCAATTCTGAGAAATTAGTCAGAAGTGAAACTCCATCGTTCATTTTTGCTAGAGTTGGGCTAGAAGGGGTCCAAATAGCTCATATCATTGCAAAAGTTGGTGTGCACGTTTTTATATCAAACGGGAATCCAAATCTATGATCAAATTTCAACTCCGAGAATTTGGTCAAAATTGAAACTCCATCATTCAATTTCGCTAAGGTTTGGCTTAAAGGAAAAAGTGCAAGCTTTTAGGCCTTGGTTTGACCAAGTATGAGCAAATTTGAATTCTGAGAAACTGCTCGAAAGTGAAACTCCGTCGTGCGGTTTCGACAGGGTTGGGCTTAAAGCGGGTCAAAATAGCTCGAAATGTCACAAAAGTTGGTGTGCATTCTTCTCTATCAAATATGCATCGAAACATATGATAAGGTTTCAATTCTGAGAATTTCGTCAAAGCTGAGACTACATCATGGAGTTTTGTTAGGGTTTGGCTTGAAGATGCCGAAAATAGCTCTCAACATCATGAAAGTTGGCATGCACTCTTATTTTCCAAATGTGCATTTAAATCTATGATTAAATTTTAATTCCAACAAATTGGTTAAAAGTGAAACTCCGTCATGCACATTTTTATGTGTGCCTCTTAAATGGGTATCTAAATCTACTTTCAAATTTGATTTCTAAGAAATTGGAAAAAAGTGAAACCTTTTAGGCCTTGGTTATACCAGGTTTGACCAAGGTCCAAAATAGCTCAAAATCCCCTGAAAGTGTGTATGCATAGTTATCTCTCAAATGAGTACCTAAATTCTCTTTCAAATTTCACTTACAAGAAAGTTGAAAAATTAACATCTCTTAGACCTTTGCTTAACGAACCTTGAATAATGACCAAAATAACTTAGAACATCATGAAAGTTGGTGTGCACTGTTATCTACCAAATGCTAAGATAAATCTATGATCAAATTTTAATTCTGAGAAATTAGTCAAAAGTGAAACTCTGTTGTATGGTTTTGCTGAGGTTGAGATTAAAGGGGGTGAAATATTTTGTAACGTCTCTAAATTTCACGTGCACGCTTGTCTATCAAATGGACATTCAAATCTGTGATCAAATTTCAATTATAAGAAACTGCTCAAAAGTCAAACTTCGTGATGCATTTTCGCTAGGGTTAGGCTTAAAGGTGGCCAAAATAGCTTGGAACGTTGCAAAAGTTGGTGTGCATGCTTATTTATCTAATGGGCATCCAAATCTATGATCAAGTTTCAATTCTTAGAAGTTGTTCAAAAGCGAAACTCCATCGTGCGGTTTTATTAGGGTTTGGCTTAAAGGAGTCGAAAATAACTCTGAACATCATGAAAGTTGGCTTGCACTCTTATCTTCCAAATGCACATCTAAATCTATGATCAAATTTCAATTCCGAGAAATTTTCCAAGAGTGAAACTTCGTCATGCGATTTCGCTAAGATTGGAGTTACAGGGGGTGAAAATAGCTCAAAACGTAGCGAAAGATGGAGTGCATGGTTATCTATCAAACGGGCATCCAAATCTATGATCAAATTTCAATTCTAAGAAATTAGTCATAAGTGAAACTCCGTCGTTCATTTTCTCTAGAGTTGGGCTCAAAGTGGTCCAAACAGCTCGGACCATTGCAAAAGTTGGCGTGCACATTTTTATATCAAACGAGCATCCAAATCTATGATCAAATTTCAACTCCGAGAATTTGGTCAAAATTTAAACTCCATCATTCGATTTCGCTAAGGTTTGGCTTCAAGGAAAAAGTGTAAGCTTTTAGGCCTTGGTTTGACCAAGTATGAACAAATTTGAATTCTGAGAAACTGCTCAAAAGTGAAAATCTGTCATGCGGTTTCACTAGGGTTGGGATTAAAAGGGGTCAAAATAATAGCTCGAAACGTTGCAAAATTTGGCATGCATGATTATTTATCCAATGGGCATCCAATTCTATAATCAAGTTTCTATTCTAAGAAGTACGTCAAAATTCAAACTCGATTGTACAATTTTGTTAGGGTTTGGCTTAAAGGAGCTGAAAATAACTATGAACATCCTAAAAGTTGGTGTGCACACTTATCATCCAAACGCGCATCAAAAGAGATGATGAAATTTTAATTCCGAGAAATTTGTAAAAAGTGAAACTCTGTTGTGCGGTTTCACAAAGGTTGGGGTTAAAGGGGGTGAAAATAGCTCGAAACGTCGTGAAAGTTGGAGTGCACGCTTGTCTATCAAATGGGCATCCAAATCTATCATCAAATTTCAATTGCGAGAAAATTGTCAAAAGTGAAACTTCATCGTGCATTTTCACTAGACTTCAGCTTAAAGCGCCTCCAAATAGCTCAAAACATTGCAAAATTTGGTGTGCACGCTTGTATATCAACCAAGCATCCAAATCTATGATCAAATTTCAATTCTGGGAAATTGGTCAAAAGTGAAACTCCATCATGCAGTTTTGCTAAGGTTTGGCTTAAACGAGGGAAAAAGAGCTCTGAACATCACTAAATTTGGTATGCACTCTTATCTACCAAATGGGCATCTAAATCTATGATCATATTTCAATTCTAAGAAATTGGTCAAAAGAGAAACTTTATCGTGCGCTTTCGCTAAGTTTGCAATTAAAGGGAGTGAAATAGCTCGGAACGTCGTGAAAGTTAGCGTGTACGCTTGTTTATTGAAATGGGCACATAAATCTACTTTCAAATTTCACTTCTTAAAAAGTCAACAAAAGTGCATCTTTTCAGCTTTTGTTTGACCATCCTTGAATGAGGGCCAAAATAGCTCCAAATAGCATAAAAATAGGTGTCCATGCCTATCTTTGAAATGGGTATGTAAATCTACTTCAAAATTTGAATTTTAAGAAAATTGGAAAATGCAACATTTTAGGCCTTGGTTTGACAAAATTTGACCGAGGTGCAAAATGGCTCGCAATCCCAAAAAAATCTACATGTAGGGATTATCTCTCAAATGGGTACCTAAATACAGTTTCAAATTTCAATTTCGAGAAAGTCAAGAAAAGTGCATTTCTTAGAACTTGGTTTGACCAACCTTAACTAAGTGCCGAAATAACTTGAAATTCACAAAAATATGGGTGCCTCTTAAATGGGCATCTAAATCTACTTTTAAATTTGATTTATAAGATATTGGAAAAAAGTGCAACCTTTTAGGTCTTGGGTTGACCAATTTTGACCAAGGTCCAAAATAGCTCGAAATCCCCTGAAAGTGTGTATGCATGGTTATCTCTCAAATGGGTATCTAAATTCTCTTTGAAATTTCAATTACAAGAAAGTCGAAAAAATAGCATCTCTTAGACCTTTGCTTGACCAACCTTGAATAACGACCAAAATATCTTCGAACATCGTGAAAGTTGGTGTGCACTGTTATCTACCAAATGTTAAGATAAATCTACGATCAAATTTTAATTCTTAGAAATTACTCAAAAGTGAAACTCTGTTGTATGGTTTAGATGGGGTTGGGATTAAAGGCGGGGGGGAATATTTTGGAACATCTCAAAATTTCGTGTGCACGCTTGTCTATCAAATGGGCATTGAAATCTATGATCAAATTTCAATTATAAGAAACTACTCAAAAGTGAAACTTTGCCCTGCATTTTCGCTAGGGTTGGGATTAAAGGTGGTCAAAATAGCTTGGAACATTGCAATAGTCGGCGTGCATGCTTGTTTATCTAATGGGCATCTGAATCTATTATCAAGTTTCAATTATTAGATGTTAGTCAAAAGTGAAACTCCATCGTGCAATTTTGTTAGTGTTTGGCTTAAAGGAGTTGAAAATAACTCTGAACATCACGAAAGTTGGCATGCACTCTTGTCTTCCAAATGCCGTCCTAAATCTATGATCAAATTTTAATTTCAAGAAATTGGCCAAGACTGAAACTCCGTCATGTGGTTTCACTAAGATTGGGGTTAAAGGGGGTGAAAATAGCTCAAAATGTCATGAAAGTTGGAGTGCACGTTTACCATTCAAATGGGAATCCAAATCTATGATCAAATTTCAATTTTGAGAAATTGGTCAGAAGTGAAACTCCGTCTTGCATTTTTTCTAGAGTTGGGCTCGAAGGGATCCAAATATCCTGGACCATTGCAAAAGTTGGCGTGCACGTTTTTATATCAAATGCCATCCAAATCTATGATCAAATTTCAACTCCGAGAATTTGGTCAAAAGTGAAACTCCGTCATTCGATTTTACTAGGGTTTGGATTAAAGGAGGGGAAAATTGCTGAAAAATTGGACACAAATGCAACCTTTTAAGCCTTGGTTTCACCAAGTTTTCCTAAGGTCCAAAGTAGCTCGAAATGCTCTGAAAGTTTGTATGCATGGTTATCTCTCAAATGGTTACCTAAATTCTCTTTCAAATTTCAATTACAAGAAAGCCGAAAAAATAACATCTCTTAGACCTTTACTTGACCAACCTTGAATAACGACCAAAATAGCTCCGAACATCATTAAAGTTAGCATGCACTCTCATCTACCAAATGCACCGATAAATCTATGATTAAATTTTAATTTTGAGAAATTAGTCAAATGTGAAACTCCATTGTGCAGTTTTGCTAAGGTTGGGCTTAAAGCGAGTGAAAATATTTCACAACGTCGTGAAATTTCATGTGCAAGATTTTCTATCAAATGGACATCCAAATCTATGAGCAAATTTCAATTTCGAGAAACTGCTCAAAAGTGAAACTCTGTCGTGCGGTTTCACTAGGGTTAGGCTTAAAAGGTGTCAAAATAATAGCTCGGAACGTTGAAAAATTTTGCGTGCATGATTTTTTATCCAATGGGCATCCAAATCTATGATCAAGTTTCCATTCTAAGAAGTGCGTCAAAAGTGAACCTCCATTGTACAGTTTTGTTAGGGTTTGGCTTAAAGCAACTGAAAATAACTCTGAACATCGTGAAAGTTGGCGTGCACACTTATCATCCAAATGCGCATCAAAAGATATGATCAAATTTTAATTCCGATAAACTTGTAAGAAGTGAAACTCTATCGTGCAGTTTCACAGAGGTTGGGGTTAAAGGGAGTGAAAAAAGCTCAGAACATCGCGAAAGTCGCAGTGCACGCTTGTCTATCAAATGTGCATCCAAATCTATCATCAAATTTCAATTGCGAGAAAATTGTCAAAAGTGAAACTTTGTCATGCATTTTCACTATAGTTTGGCTTAAAGCGGGTCCAAATAGCTCGAAACATTACAAAATTTGGCTTGCACGCTTATATATCAAACGGGTATCCAAATCTATGATCAAATTTCAATTCTGGGAATTTGGTCAAAAGTGAAACTCCATCATGCGGTTTCGCTAAGGTTTGGCTTAAAGGAGGGAAAAAGAGCTCTGAACATCACTAAATTTGGCATGCTCTCTTATCTACCAAATGGGCATCTAAATATATGATCATATTTCAATTCTAAGAAATAGGTCAAACAAGAAACTTTATCGTGCGCTTTCGCTAAGGTTGCACTTAAAGGGAGTGAAATAGCTCAGAACGTCGTGAAAGTTAGTGTGTACGCTTGTTTATTGAAATGGGTACCTAAATCCACTTTTAAATTTTACTTCTGAAAAATTCAACAAAAGTGCATCTTTTCAACTTTTGTTTGACCATCCTTGAATGAGGGCCAAAATAGCTCCAAATCTCATAAAAATAGGTGTCCATGCCTATCTTTTAAATGGGTATCTAAATCTACTTTAAAATTTGAATTTTTAGAAAATGGAAAAAATGCAACGTTTTAGGCCTTGGTTTGACAAAGTTTGACCGAGGTCCAAAATGGCTCACAATCCCAAAAAAATCTACATGTAGGGATTATCTCTCAAATGGGTACCTAAATACAGTTTCAAATTTCAATTTCGAGAAAGTGAAGAAAAGTGGATTTCTTAGAACTTGGTTTGACCATCCTTGACTAAGTGCCAAAATGGGTATCTAAATCTACTTTTAAATTTGATTTCTAAGAAATTGGAATTTTTGGGCTTTGTTTGACCAAGTTTGACCAAGGTCCAAAATAGCTCGAAATCCCCTGAAAGTGTGTATGCATGGTTATCGCTCAAATGGGTACCTAAATTCTCTTTCAAATTTCAATTACAAGAAAGTTGAAAAAATAGCATCTCTTAGACATTTGCTTGACCAACCTTAAATAATGACCAAAATAACTTCGAACATCGTGAATGTTGGTGTGCACTAGTATCTACCAAATGCTAAGATAAATCTACGATCAAATTTTATTTCTGAGAAATTAGTCAAAAGTGAAGCTCTGTTGTATGGTTTTGCTGAGGTTGGGATTAAAGGGGTTAAATATTTTGGAACGTCTCGAAATTTCGCATGCACACTTGTCTATCAAATGGGCATTCAAATCTATGATCAAATTTCAATTATAAGAAACTACTCAAAAGTGAAACTTTGTCATGCGTTTTCGCTAGGGTTGGGATTCAAGGTGGTGAAAATAGCTTGGAACGTTGCAAAAGTTTGCGTGCATGCTTGTTTATCTAATGAGCATCCAAATCTATGATCAAGTTTCAATTCTTAGAGGTTGGTCAAAAGAGAAACTCCATCGTGCGGTTTTGTTAGGGTTTGGCTTAAAGGAGTCAAAAATAACTCTAAACATCATGAAAGTTAGGGTGCACTCTTATCTTCCAAATGCACATCTAAATCTATGATCAAATTTTAATTCTGAGAAATTTGTCAAGAGTGAAACTCCATCATGTGGTTTCACTAAGATTGGGGTTACAGGGGGTGAAAATAGCTCAAAACATCGTGAAAGTTGGAGCGCACGGTTATCTATAAAATGGGCATCCAAATCTATGATCAAATTTCTATTCTGAGAAATTAGTTAGAAGTGAAACTTCATCATTCATTTTCGCTAGAGTTGGTCTCAAAGGTGTCCAAATAGCTCAGACCATTGCAAAAGTTTGTGTGCACGTTTTTATATCAAATGGGCATCCAAATCTATGATCAGATTTCAACTCCAAGAATTTGGTCAAAAGTGAAACTCCATCATTTGATGTCGCTAAGGTTTGGCTTAAAGGTGGCGAAAATGGCTTTGAGAAATTGGAAACAAATGCAACCTTTTATGTCTTTGTTTCACCAAGTTTTCCTAAGGTCCAAAATAGCTCAAAATCCCTTGAAAGTTTGTATGCATGGTTATCTCTCAAATGGGTACCTAAATTCTCTTTCAAATTTCAATTACAAGAAAGCCGAAAAAATAACATCTCTTTGACCTTTACTTGACCAACCTTGAATAACAATCAAAATACCTCCAAACATCATGAAAATTAGCATGCACTCTTATCTAGCAAATGTGCTGATAAATCTACGATTAAATTTTAATTTTGAGAAATTAGTCAAACATGAAACTCCATTGTGCGGTTTTGCTAAGGTTGGGCTTAAAGGGGGTGAAAATATTTTGGAATGTCTCAAAAGTTTGAATGCATGCTTGTTCATCAAATGGGCATTTGAAGTTATGATCAAATTTAAATTCTAAGAAACTGCTCGAAATTGAAACTCCTTCGTGCGGTTTCGACAAGGTTGGGCTTAGAGGGGGTCAAAATAGCTTAGAACGTCACGAAAGTTGGTGTGCATGCTTGTCTATCCAATATGCATCCAAACCTATGATCAGGTTTCAATTCTGAGAAATTGGTCGAAGTTGAGACTGCATCTTGCATTTTTGTTAGGGTTTGGCTTAAAGATGCCGAAAATAGCTCTGAACATCATGAAAGTTGGCATGCACTCTTATCTTTCAAATGTGCATTTAAATCAATGATTAAATTTTTATTCCAAGAAATTGGTTAAAAGTGAAACTCCATTGTGCATGTTTTTATGTGTGCCTCTTAAATGGGTATCTAAATCTACTTTTAAATTTCATTTCTAAGAAATTGGAAAAAAGTGAAACCTTTTAGGCCTTGGTTTCACCAAGTTTAACCAAGGTCCAAAATAGCTCGAAATCCCTTGAAATTGTGTATGCATGGTTATCTCTCAAATGGGTACCTAACTTCTCTTTCAAATTTCACTTACAAGAAAGTCGAAAAAATAGCATCTCTTAGACGTTTGGTTGAGCAACCTTGAATATTGACCAAAATAACTTCGAACATCGTGAAAGTTGGTGTGCACTGTTATCTACCAAATGCTAAGATAAATCTATGATCAAATTTTAATTCTGAGAAATTAGTCAAAAGTGAAACTCTGTTGTATGGTTTTGCTAAGGTTGGGATTAAAGGGGGGGGAATATTTTGGAACGTCTTGAAATTTCGTGTGCACGCTTGTCTATGAAATGGAGATTCAAATCTATCATCAAATTTCAATTATAAGAAAGTGCTCAAAAGTGAAACTTCGTCATGCATTTTCCAAAGGGTTGGGCTTAAAGGTTGTCAAAATAACTTGGAACGTTGTGAAAGTTGGTGTGCATGCTTGTTTATCTAATGGGCATCCAAATCTATGATCAAGTTTCAATTCTTAGAAGTTAATCAAAAGCGAAACTCCATCATGCGGTTTTGTTAGGGATTGGCTTAAAGTAGTCAAAAATAACTCTGAACATCATGAAAGTTGGCGTGCACTCTTATCTTCCAAATGCACATCTAAATCTATGATTAAATTGTAATTTCAAGAAATTTGTCAGAAGTGAAACTCCGTCGGTAAGATTGGGGTTACAGGGGGTGAAAATAGCTCAAAACGTCACGAAAGTTGGAGTGCACAGTTACCTATCAAATGGGAATCCAAATCTATGATCAAATTTTAATTCTGAGAAATTAGTCAGAAGTGAAACTCCGTCGTTCATTTTTGCTAGACTTGGGCTCGAAGGGTTTTGGAGCTTGGACCATTACAAAAGTTGGCGTGCATGTTTTTATATCAAACGGGCATCCAAATCTATGATCAAATTTCAACTCCAAGAATTTGGTCAAAATTGAAACTCCATCAATCGATTTTGTTAAGGTTTGGCTTAAAGGAAAAAGTGCAAGCTTTTAGGCCTTGGTTTGACCAAGTATGAGCAAATTTGAATTTTGAGAAACTGCTCAAAAGTGAAACTCTGTCGTGCGTGCAGTTTCACTAGTGTTGGGCTTAAAAGGGGTCAAAATAATAGCTCAAAACATTGCAAAATTTGGCGTGCATGATTGTTTATCCAATGGGCATCCAAATCTATAATCAATTTTCTATTCTACAAAGTACGTCGAAAGTGAAACTCGATCGTACAATTTTGTTAGGGTTTGGCTTCAAGGAGCTGAAAATAACTATGAACATCTTGACAGTTGGCATGCACACTTATCATCCAAATGCGCATCAAAAGAAATGATAAAATTTTAATTCTAATAAATTTGTAAAAAGTGAAACTCCGTTGTGCGGTTTCTCAAAGGTTGTGGTTAAACAGGGTGAAAATAGCTCGGAATGTCGCGAAACTTGGAGTGCACACTTTTCTATCAAATGGGCATCCAAATCTATGATCAAATTTCAATTCCGAGAAAATTGTCAAAAGTGAAACTTCGTCATGCATTTTCACTAGAGTTCGGCTTAAAGCAGGTCCAAATAGCTTGAAACATTGCTAAATTTGGCGTGCACACTTATATATCAACTGGGAATCCAAATCTATGATCAAATTTCAATTCTAGGAATTTGGTCAAAAGTGAAACTCCATCATGCGGTTTCGCTAAGGTTTGGCATAAAGGAGGGAAAAAGAGCTCTGAACATCACTAAATTTGGCACATACTCTTATCTACCAAATGGGCATCTAAATCTATGATCATATTTCAATTCTAAGAAATTGGTCAAAAGAGAAACTTTATCGTGCGCTTTCGCTAATTTTGCACTTAAAGGGAGTGAAATAGCTCAGAACGTCACGAAAGTTAGCGTGTACATTTGTTTATTCAAATGGGCACATAAATCTAATTTCAAATTTCACTTCTTAAAAAGTCAACAAAAGTGCATCTTTTCAGCTTTTGTTTGACCATCCTTGAATGAGGGCCAAAATAGCTCGAAATAGCATAAAAATAGGTGTCCATGCATATCTTTGAAATGGGCATCTAAATCTACTTTAAAATTTGAATATTAAAAAAATTGGAAAAATGCAACGTTTTAGGCCTTGGTTTGACAAATTTTGACTGAGGTCCAAAATGGCTCGCAATCCCAAAAAAAATCTACATGTAGGGATTATCTCTCAAATGGGTACCTAAATACAGTTTCAAATTTCAATTTCGAGAAAGTGAAGGAAAGTGCATCTCTTAGAACTTGGTTTGACCAACCTTAACTAAGTGCCGAAATAACTCGAAATTTGCAAAAATATGTGTGGCTCTTAAATGGGCATCAAAATATACTTTTAAATTTGATTTCTTTGAAACTGGAGAAAAGTGAAACCTTTTAGGCCTTGGTTTGACCACGGTCCAAAATAGCTCGAAATCCCCTGAAAGTGTGTATGCATGGTTATCTCTCAAATGGGTATCTAAATTCTTTTTGAAATTTCAATTACAAGAAAGTCCAAAAAATAACATCTCTTAGACCTTTGCTTAACCAACCTTGAATAACGACCAAAATAACTTTGAACATTGTGAAAGTTGGCGTGCACTATTATCTACCAAATGTTAAGATAAATCTACGATCAAATTTTATTTCTTAGAATTTAGTCAAAAGTTAAACTCTGTTGTATGGTTTATATGAGGTTGGGATTAAAGGAGGTGAAATCTTTTGGAATGTCTCAAAATTTCGCGTGCATGCTTTTCTATTAAATGGGTATTGAAATCTATGATTAAATTTCAATTATAAGAAACTACTCAAAGTGAAACTTCGCCATGCATTTTCGCTAGGGTTGGGCTTAAAGGTGGTCAAAATAGCTTGGAACGTTGCAAAAATTGGCGTGCATGCTTGTTTATCTAATGGGCATCCAAATCTATGATCAAGTTTCAATTCTTAGAAGTTCATCAAAAGCGAAACTCCATCGTGCGGTTTTGTTAAGGTTTGGCTTAAAGGAGTCGAAAATAACTCTGAACATTATGAAAGTTGGCGTGCACTCTTATCTTCCAAATGCGCATCTAAGTCTATGATCAAGTTTTAATTCCGAGAAGTTTTTCAAGAGTGAAAATTCATCATGTGGTTTCGCTAAGATTGGGGTTAAAGGGGGTGAAAATAGCTCAAAATGTCGTGAAAGTCGGAGTGCACGGTTATCTATCAAACGGGCATCCAAATCCATGATCAAATTGCAATTCTGAGAAATTGGTCAGAAGTGAAACTCTATCATGCATTTTCGCTAGAGGTGGGCTCGAAGGGGTCCAAATAGCTAGGACCATTGCAAACGTTGGCGTGCGCATTTTTATATCAAACGGGAATCCAAATCAATGATCAAACTTCAACTCCAATATTTTGGTCAAAAGTGAAACTCCATCATTTGATTTTGCTAAGGTTTGGCTTAAAGGAGGGGAAAATGGCTGAGAAATTGGAAACAAATGCAACCCTTTAGGCCTTGGTTTCACCAAGTTTTCCTAAGGTCCAAAATAGCTCGAAATCCCCTGAAAGTTTGTATGCATGGTTATCTCTCACATGGTTGCCTAAATTCTCTTTCAAATTTGAATTACAAGAAAGCCGAAAAAATAACATCTATTAGACTTTTACTTGACCAACCTTGAATAACGACCAAAATAGCTCCAAACATCATGAAAGTTAGCATGCACTCTTATCTACCAAATGCGTTGATAAATCTACGATTAAATTTTAAATTTTGAGAAATTAGTCAAACGTGAAACTATGTTGTGCGGTTTTACTAAGGTTGGGCTTAAAGGGGTTGAAAATATTTTGGAATGTTTCAAAACTTTGCATGCACACTTGTTCATCAACTGGGCATCCAAATTTATGATCAAATTTAAATTCTAAGAAATTGCTCAAAACTAAAACTTCGTTGTGCGGTTTCGATAGTGTTGGGCTTAAAAGGGTTCAAAATAGATCAGAATGTTGCGAAAGTTGGCATGAATGCTTGTCTATACAATATGCATCCAAACCTATAATCAAGTTTAAATTCTGAGAATTTGGTCAAAGCTAAGACTCCACCGTGCAGTTTTGTTAGGGTTTGGCTTAAAGATGCCGAAAATAGCTCTCAACATCATGAATGTTGGCATGCACTCTTATCTTCTAATGTGCATTTAAATCTATGATTAAATTTTAATTCCAAGAAATTGGTTAAAAGTGAAACTCTGTTGTGCGGTTTCACCAAGGTTGGGCTTAATGGGGGTGAAAATATCTTGGCGTGTCGCGAAAATTGGAGTGCATGCTTGTCTATCAAATGGGCATCCAAATCTATGATCAAGTTTCACTTCCGAGAAATTGGTGAGAAGTGAAAGTCCATAGTGCATTTTCGCTAGAGTTGGGGTCAAAGGGGTCCAAATAGCTCGAAACATTGCAAACATTGGCATGCACATTTTTATATCAAACGGACATCCAAATCTATGATCAAATTTCAACTCCAAGATTTTGGTCAAAAATGAAACTGCATCATTTAATTTCACTAAGGTTTGGCTTAAAGGAGGGGAAAATAGCTTTGAACATCATGAAAATTTTCATGCACTCTTATCTAACTAGATATCTTGCAAAAATATGTGTGCACACTTATCTACCAAATTGACATGTAGGTGCTTTTGCTAAGTTTGCACTTAAAGGGAGTGAAAATAGCTCGAAACGTTACGAAAGTTGCATGTATGCTTGTTTATTGAAATGGGTACCTAAATCCACTTTCAAATTTTAATTCTGAAAAAGTTGACAAAAGTGCATATTTTCAACCTTGGTTTGACCATCCTTGATTAATGGCCCAATTAGATCCAAACCTCATAAAAATAGGTGTCAATGCCTATATTTGAATTGGGTATCTAAATTTACTTTAAATTGAATTTTGAGAAATTGGAAATAATGCAACGTTTTAGGCCTTGGTTTGACTGATGTCCAAAATGGCTCGCAATCATCCAAAAATATACATGTATGCTTTATCTACCAAATGGATACCTAAATACAGTTTCAAATTTAAATTTCGAGAAAGTTAAGAAAAGTGCATTTCTTAGAACTTCATTTGACCAACCTTAACTAAGGGATGAAATAACCTGAAATGTCACAAAAATATGTGTGCACGCTTATCTATTAAATGGGTATCTAAATATACTTTTACATTTGGTTTCTAAGAAATTTGGAAAAAAGTGCAAGCTCAAAATCCCCTCAGAGTTTGTAAGCATGGTTATCTCTCAAATGAGTATCTAAATTCTCTTTGAAATTTCAATTATGAGAAAGTCGGAAAAATATGATCTCTTGGACCTTTGTTTGACCAGCCTTGAATAACGACCAAAATAGCTCCGAACATCATGAAAGTTGGCATGCACTATTATCTACCAAATGCGCAAATAAATCTATGATCAAATTTTAATTTTGAGCATCCAAATCTATGATCAAAATTCAAATGGGTATGCCTATCTTTGAAATGGGTATCTAAATCTACTTTAAAATATGATTTTCTAGAAAATGGAAAAAATGCAATGTTTAGGCCTTGGTTTGACGAAGTTTGATCGAGGTCCAAAATTGCTCGCAATCCAAAAAAAACTACATGTAGTGATTATCTCTCAACTGGGTACCTAAATACAGTTTCAAATTTCAATTTCAAGAAAGTCAAGAAAAGTGCATTTCCTAGAACTTCGTTTGACCAACCTTAACTAAGTGCCTAAATAACTCAAAATTCGCAAAAATATGTGTGCCTCTTAAATGGGTATCTAAATCTGCTTTTAAATTTGATTTCTAAGAAATTGGAAAAAAGTGCAACCTTTTAAGCCTTGGTTTGGCCAAGTTTGACTAAGGTCCAAAATAACTCGAAATCCCCTAAAGGTTTGTATGCATGGTTATCTCTCAAATGGGTACCTAAATTCTCTTTCAAATTTCAATTACAAGAAAGTCGAAAAAATAGCATCTCTTAGACCTTTTCTTGACCAACCTTGAATAACGACCAAAATAACTTCGAAGATCAGGAAAGTTGGTTTGCACTGTTATCTACCAAATGCTAAGATAAATCTACGATCAAATTTTAATTATGAGAAATTAGTCAAAAGTGAAACTCGGTTGTATGGTTTTGCTGAGGTTGGTATTAAAGGGGGTGAAATATTTTGGAACGTCTTGAAATTTCGTGTGCACGCTTGTCTATCAAATGGTCAAAGATAAGAGTCCATCGTGCATTTTTGTTAGGGTTTGGCTTAAAGATGGCGAAAATGCGCATTTAAATCTATGATTAAATTTTAATTCCAAGACATTGGTTAAAAGTGAAACTCCGTTGTCTGATTTCACTAAGGTTAGGGTTAAAGGGGGTGAAAATAGCTCAGTGTGTCGCAAAAGTTGGAGTGCACGCTTCTCTATCAAATGGGCATATCAGAATCTATGATAAAATTTCAATTCAAAGAAATTGGTGAGAAGTGAAACTATGTCATGCATTTTCACTAGAGTTGGGCTCAAAGGGGTCCAAATAGCTTGGAACATTGCAAAAATTGGCGTGCACATTTTTATATCAAACGAGCATCCAAATCTATGATTAAATTTCAACTCCGAGAATTTGGTCCAAAGTGAAACTCCATCATTCTATTTCACTAAGGTTTGGCTTAAAGGAGGGGAAAATAGCTCTAAACATCACGAAATTTCTCATGCACTCTTATCTAACTAGAAATCTCGCAAAAATTCTCTTTCAAATTTCAATTATGAGAAAGTCAGAAAAATATGATCTCTTAGACCTTTGCTTGACCAGTCTTGAATAATGACCAAAATAGCTCCGAACATCATGAAACTTGGCATGCACTCTTATCTACCAAATGCACAGATAAATCTACGATCAAATTTTAATTCTAAGAAATTGGTCAAAAGTGAAACTCCCTTGTGTTGTTTCGCTAAGGTTGGGCTTAAAGCAGGTGAAAATATTTTGCAACGTCATGAAAGTTCATGTGCAATCTTGTTTATCAAATGGACATCCAAATCTATGAGCAAATTTCAATTCTGAGAAACTGCTCAAAAGTGAAACTTTTTCATGCGGTTTCACTAGGGTTGGGCTTAAAAGGGGTCAAAATAATAGCTCGAAACATTACAAACTTTTGCTTGCATGATTGTTTATCCAAAGGGCATCCAAATCTATGATCAAGTTTCCATTCTAAGAAGTACATCAAAATTGAAGCTCCATTGTACAGTTTTGTTACGGTTTGGCTTAAAGGAGCTGAAAATAACTCTGAACATCGTGAAAGTTGGCGTGCATGCTTATCATCCAAATTTGCATCAAAAGATATGATCAAATTCTAATTTCGAGAAATTTGTAAAAAGTGAAACTCCATCATGTAGTTTCGTAAAGTTTGGGGTTAAAGGGGGTGAAAATAGCTCGAAACGTCGTGAAAGTTGGGCTGCACGCTTGTCTATCAAATGGGCATCCAAATCTATGATCAAATTTCAATTGCGAGAAAATTGCCAAAAGTGAAACTTCATCGTGCATTTTCGCTAGAGTTCGGCTTAAAGTGGGTCCAAATAGCTTGAAACATTACAAAATTTGATGTGCACACTTGTATATTAAATCACATCCAAATCTATGATCAAATTTAAATTTTGGGAATTTGCTCAAAAGTGAAGCTCCGTCATGCGATTTTGCTAAGGTTTGGCTTAAAGGAGGGAATGTATGTAACTTCGGAATGTATTCTTCTATGTATCTTCTATGTATTGTAACCCGATGTTTATTCCGGGATGTTTCTATTATGTATTAGAGTCATGTGGTCATACCCCGATGTTCTAATCGGGAGGATTAATAATGTAAACAAGTCATATCAAGTCATTAGGTAAGTCCCCACAGTTATGGGGCACTTGGGTTATTATACACTAATTAAGGTGTAGGCTCGAGTAATTAATTATAAGTTAAGCCTACATGGTTGAGTGCACTTCAAGTCAATGGAAGAATATAAATAGAGAGTGAGAGTCTCTCTATTTATCACTTGTGAATTACATCACTTGTTCTCTCAAGTGTGGCGCACCTTTGGAGAAGGAAATACTTTGGCTTGACAGAAGGAAGAAGGCTGCTGTTGTGTTGGGAGGTCATCTTACTATTTTGGGATCACATATTATGGTGATACTATCTTAGAGGAAGTTGAGGGGCTTTCTCCATTTATGGTTTCCCCTCCTAAAATCTTTGTGTCTCTTGTCTCTTGTGATGTGCTTATGTGATTGCTGTGCTTGTTATTCTCTCAGTGAAAAGATCTTATCATAATGCTAGCTTAAATGATGAAAAACTAACATGGTATTAGAGATAACCTAAGAAGAAGACATTGTGCAGCTACAGGAACTAGGGCTTCCTATTTTGTGGATATTCCTCCACATATTTTCAGCAAAAGTATGCTAGAATGACTCTCCATTGAAGGATGCATCTTTCTGTCGATGCGGAATTCAATTTCAAGCATTTTTAGTTTCAATGTGGAAACTAGGGATTTCTACAGAAGAGGAATTTTTGGGTGAGAACAGCATAGGATTGTTTTCCTCATCAAAACTAAAGTTTAGAGACCTGGATCAATAAATTTGGTTGGGTGAAACTCCGGGAAAGTCAAACCCTAGTTTGACCCTGAGCTAGGAGAAACCCTAAATATTAAAACTGCTAAGTTTTGGTACATTCGATATATTCCGAGATTGGAGAAGTATCAGAAGCTGAAAATTGCCGAGGCCGAAGATAAAATCCTACTGAACACTGTGTCCAAATATCAGCCTCATATTCGCTGTATTCTGGGAGATATGATCTCTCAAAGTTAGGGTTCTAGCCTCTTCCAGAAATCATCCATAAAAAGGACACCTAGGGAAAATTGCAATATCTTGGGCTACAGAGGTCCAAATGGAATTATTGAAGATTTTCCATAAAGGGCACGGACTACAATTTCTATGATCCAAATATCAGACTCAGAAGATGAATCAGGGACACGTGGAATGCCGTACAACTTCACTGTTCTGAACAGTCCTGCAACAGGTCACCTTGGTAAAAGGATCATAAATCCCAAATGGTGAAACCAATTCTGATGAAACCTATGTTGTTTGATCAGGAACATGAGAGGTTACCTTAGTGAGAAATTTCAGACATATAGGATTAGTAATTTTGGATATATCACAGAAACAGTAACAGGCATTTCTGTAGAAGAAATCAGAAAATTAGGGCTTCCTGTTCCGAAAGGTTCCCTCCACTGTTTTAAGAAAAGGAGTACATTGGACAGCTCCATTTGAAGAGATCTATCTATTCATCCAATCAGATCTGAAATATTCCAAGTTTTGAAAATTAGGGTTTCTGTGACAAACCCTAGATCAACGAACTCCGAGACAAGGACAGACACCTCAAATCGGTAAGATCTAATCCTTTGCTATTTCCATTTGAGGTTCTCATTTCAATATGATATATCACATCAACTTAGTTAAAATCTTGGTGAATTTGACAACTTCCAAGCATAGAAGTGTTTTATATCTCTGGATTGGACACCTACATGAGTATAGAGGCTCCAGTTTCAGAGGGAAACGAAGTTAGAAGCCTTTCACAAGAAGAACTTGGTCAAGGCGAAAGAAGACATCATGCTCATGCTGCAGAGGATGATGAACCATCCAGAAAGAGATCCAGATATGAAAGTGAAGATTCTTCAAGCAAGGATTAATATGTTCTAATATCAGCTCTCATAGGTAACATTACTCATGGAAGTGATGATTGGATTATAGACAGTGGGGCTTACAAACATATGACGGGATTCAAGGAATCCTTTGTAAGACTGTCAGAACATGAATCACCTCACAAGGATTGAAGAAGAACCTTCTCTCCATTTCAGCATTGATTCAAAAGGAATGCGGGCTGCATTCATAGATGGTCAAGTCATCATATGGCCAAAAGGAAATACTATCGATGATGTGGTAGTGATTGAAGAACAAGAAGGAGGCTTGTACAAATTGAAGGGATATCCAGAACAAGCCTTAATCCATGACATAGTAGAGCCAAATGAGCTTTGGCTTAGAAGGCTTGCACATGTGCATTACATAGCACTACCTATTGCAAGCAAAGCTATTGAAGGTCTTCCTGAATTTCAAGCTATTTGAAGGGAAGAACAAAATAAAAATGTGACCTAAAGAAACTAGTTGAAGAATGTGAAGATCCAGAATGCAGAGACCATACAGTCATAAGAGTCTCTCAAATCAAAGAACAACTTGAAGCGGTAAAAGGAAAAGTGAAGAATGCAAAAGTGGTGATGGCCATCTTCAATGGCCTCCCAGGATCGTGGAATTCATTCATTCAAGGAATGTGTTCCAGAAGGAAGTGATTACCTTCAGCAGACTACGTGAAGAAGAAGAAGCTCGAATCATAAGAAGAGAAGAGAAGATGGGAGCAATTGAAGATCAAGCTTTCACCTTTCAAAGAAGATCCCTCAAGCAATGAGGAATATGAAGAACTCAACTCTTGAAGAATTTCTTATCCACCTTAGCTTTTGGATAAGAAACGATGCTATGATGAATGAAGAAGACGATGCAGCTGAAGGCTCAAGAAGGAGTCTACCCTCGAAACAAATAA
>LPNX010096296.1:0-114883 GCA_001517045.1 Pseudotsuga menziesii
ATATAATCTGTTCATCTTATCAGTTCTTGTCTCTTGTATCTGTGAATATTCTGTGTATTTTTGTATGTGTTATTGGTAACCTTATGTGATCTGTGAGATTACAACACATATCGATTCATAATATTTAGAAAGGTGAAAAAGAAACCTTGGCTCCAAAAATGTCTTCATATGGACCCCAATTAAGCTGTCACTACCATAATACCAACGGTAAACAATCACTAGAAGACCTAACAAGAAAATACATACCTCATAGAATTCTTATGAGAATAAAACTAATAATTTGAATGCAAGCAATTTTCCATAGAATTTCCCCATCCATAAACAATTGTTGGAATTTACGCCCATCAATATATCTTAATGAACTTTTCCTTTTCCATCTCCATATTTAAATTTAGTGGGAGAGCTCGAGGCAACTCTGAATGTAGTGCCTTCGACATAAAACATCTTTATTGTAAAAGAGAAAATCAGCATATCTAGATTCATAGGAGTATGACCTTCTTATTAGAACATAATCGATTAAATCTTGAAAATTGGTGTCTCCAAGGCTAATAGAGTTGCATATGTAGCCAAATGTTATTTACGAGTGATTTTATCAGTCCAACAAGATAAAGATAATGTTTTTTATGTAGCTATATGGTTTATGGCATTGAGAAAAATCACACTATATCATGATAAATATGATATTTTAATTCCTCCTCATATGTCACAAACGAATTATAATGACAAGTATGATAAATTAGACTTTATTGTGATAAATTGAAAATATCGCAATATATTAGAAATCATTGCAAGTCAATCATAAACTAACACCAGGGAGCAGTAAAAGGCCAAAACATACTTTATTTTGAATTTTCACCCTTTGTTCTATGTTGGAGGAATTTGGATATCTTTCATGCGAACTTTTGAAGGGCACATCACCATAATGTTTCTTTTGTGGTTTGGGGATTGATTTCCATTCAATGTTTCTAGAACCCAAAGTATGTGTAAAATTTGCTACCTGTAATTAGAAATATATTTTTGGGATTTTTGTACAGGTTTTCAATGTGCACAGTGTTTGTCTCTTGTTTCTATATTTTCCTTAGTAATTTCCAAATATCTAGGTCTGACTTGTTTTTACAAACAATGTTTAATGTTGAATTGTTTTTATTCTTTTGTTCTAGGTTTGATCAATCTCCCACCAACATGTCGATAGCTTTGGATCGATCAGGAATTTGATGATCCTTGTGAGGGGACAAATCTACTAAAGTTTGGGTTTCAAACTTTGTAGAAAGGAGATGATTCATGAACAGAGGGATTAGTCATTTGGAATGAAATTTCCTGAATCCCAATCCATGAGGTTGATTTAATCATGTGACCTCCACATTTCTCCCTTCTCTTTTCCTCCTAAAAACCTTTGTAAATTTATGAATTATGTCTTGGTTCTCTTCATTAATTTAAGAACCCTTGGATTCAACTTTCTCTTTCCATCTTGTTTGGAAATTCTTGGTATTCTTTGTCTCCTTCTCTCACCCTTCTATTGGAATTTCCCTTCATCTTCTTCTCAATGGACTGTCTTGGTGTTTCCCTAAGAAGGAAAAATATTTCCATCCTTCATTTGATTTGCAAATGTTTCACCATTTTCAGAGTGGGTATTTGGTCATGTCTCCTTTCTAAACACACCAGACAGTCTAGTCTTCCTTTTTCTTGGTTTTCTAGATTTGGTATGGACTTTTTGTTCTACTATATGTGTCTTTTACTTAGTTTCTTTATTAGGGGGAATCTCTACTGGCATTGGATCCATCATTTCAGTAGCCAATTCCTGCCATTTCCAGTATCAGACATGCTTAATGGCTCTCTACAACTAGGATTTTTTTTCCAGTTGTTCAGAAACTTCTCCTAAACTCAAGGGAAATTTCCCATCTATGGAATTTTGTTTTTTAGATGTAATGTTTTGGTTCCTGTGAATATCATGTGCCTCACCCAGTTGTAACCTCGTTGAATGCCTGGAGACGTTAGTATATTTTGACTTGGTCTCACCCCTTTAGATAAGGTATCCTTTGCTCCTTGGAATTTGGTCCCCACTTTAATTTATCATCCATGTAGTGCACCAGAATCCATGGTTATGTTAGAATTTGAGCCGCCTGAGTTAGTTAGATTTAGCAATCCCTACGATAGAAGTTTTCTTTTGTCATTTCCAATATTTACATCCTTTCTATTTGGAACCGAAGCATCCTTCTTACCCTTAAAATATATTCGACTTCTTTGCTTAGATTATGTTTTGACTTTATCCTCCCAGTTCTAGATGATAGAACAACCAATCTAGTCTTATGAAAAAAATAACACCCACTTTCATCATGTTGGATAACAACCCAATAAAGGAATCTAATTTTTTCCTTTGGACTTTTGCATTCCACCAAGTGAGAAGTATTTTGAGTTCCCCTTGCACTTAGAGGCCTAGAGTATGTCCTTTCAGTTGACTTTTCAGGCTCAGGTTCTTGGGAAAACCCAGTTGTATTGAGCCATACCAATTTGTCAATCATATTTTGTGCATCAGCCTAGGATTGTTCACCTGGTTCCAGAGAATCAAGATAGTTTAAACCAAAAGAGATATGGTGGTTATGTGATTTTTTATTAAACCCAAGATCATATAGTCCTGCTAACTTAAGTTTCTTCATATTTACAATGTCAAAATTATCTTGATGTTTGGGGATGCTACCTTTGTCATTCTTGACTCTAGCATGTAGTTCATCATCTTTCTTGTCACCAACCTGGGCTTCCATTTTCTCACTTTCGCCATTACCACCAATGACCCTTTGCTCATCTTGCTCATTTCTGCCTATTTCTCTTGGTTCATCACCTTCCTCCTTGCCGCCCCTATACTTTCTTTCATTAGCTTCATTAAGCACATCACTGGGTGTAGGTTTATCAAATTCCATAGCTTCAGTGTAGAAAAGTTTCCTTATTTTCATGTTTTCAGCCCTTGGTTGTGTAGACTATACAATGTATGACCATCCTTCACGGTATATGTTTGCCATTTATTTATAATCATCTCCTCATTTAGTCCAGTGGATTTCTGGGACTTGTACTTCAATGAAGTTTTATCCCCATGAAGGTGGCCTACTTTATCTCTGACAACTAGAACATATTGAGACATGCTCCTGGAATCATTTTTTCCAATTACATCACTTTTTTAATCTTTGATAGAAGTTACTTCCTTCATTGTAGATATCATCCTTGAAACACGCAATCTAGATGCACACAAAGATGCAACCCTAATAGAAGCAATGCTTGTAGGTCAAGATGTGGGATTTGAATAAATGAAACTAGAATCACCAATTCTTGCTTTGGTGATACTGGTAGGAGTGACACCTATTTCTATATTCTGGCCTGTACCAACACTCTTAAAATTTTTGGGATTGCTCAGACCTTCTGAATTTAAATCCTCCTTTGGTTTATGGAAATATTTCGGCCTTTTGAACTCATCTATCATTCTGATTCGAATATGGTCGAGTGTTTTCTGTGCAGCTCCTACTGGAACTATATAAAACTTCATGTACCATTCTAACACATGACCTCAGAATTGTGACCATATGTACTTTTTTTATGTCCTCATTTTGGACTTGTCGCACAGTCCATACGGCTTCACAGAGAAACCAATGTTTCTCTGTGTCTTCCAGCCAATTTCCATTAAATGTCGACAGCTTAATGTCAGTCCCAGTCATTATGTTGGCTCCTGATACACTTGGGAAAAAAATTTGAATATTCAGACTCCCTTGTCCACTATTCATAGTGTTAATACTACTAGTATTTACAACACTACTTGGAGATGATTTTCTAGATCTTACCTTTGCCGAAGTGCGTGGGGTTGTAGATGTATCATACTTGTGCTTTGGGTTTGGATTTTCTGCTAATTCTTCTGATTCTTCTTCTTCTTCAAATATCAACTAATATTCTTCTTCTTTGTCGCAAGAACCTTCATCAACATGTGACACAATATCATAGTATACTCCTCTAGTCGCACTACAACTGCCTCTTCCCATGACAGTCTTTCTTCTCTTTCCCGACCTAAATATTCTCCCACTTCCTAAACGACCAATCTCTAGTTCAGTTCTGCTATCTCCATGGAACATCTTAATTTAGTTTGCTCCATTTTCCACATAGTTCTACTGCGACATATGCAAAATTATGAGCACAGTTCTCAACTTTTATATTCACAGGATTCCTTTTTCACATACGAACATCTTTATCCAAGTTTTCAAGGATGAAAAATATCTTCCATGGGTTCCTTGGATTTTTTTTTGCTTTTCCTCACTATATGCGATTATTATGTAGACAACAAACTCAGTAATATATCCTTGCAAAATGCTATCCACCCAAAAGCAACAACCCTGAACACATGGTTTCTTACACTTTTTAGTCATTGAATCAACCAAGGATTCCACTTCGTCAGTTCTCCTCCTTGAAATTTTCAGCCAGCTGGGTCACCAACATCGACAACCACTCATGCAACCTAATAGGAAACTCGAAAAATAAAATCTCATGAATATCCATGTAGATGTATCGACCCAACCACTCGGTTGGGTTCAACTGATATCCTTTAGTCTCTTCTTGTACAAAATCTAATGGTTTAAAATCCACCCAGTATTGGATTTTAGTCTTCTTCGGATGCCACAACATATCCCTCACCAAAATGATTCACGGAAATGGAAATGAAACCATTTGTTGGCATTGAACTCTCTTCGACCTAGGTTCAGTCCCTCCTTGTTTCACAACAAATCCCAAGATATTGACCTGATAGAGCAAGGCTCAGTCGGTAGTACCTCCAATGGAGATGCAATCTCACCCAAGATATCTTTCTTTGGGTAGCTGTCGGAACCATGTTTCTCTAGTTGGGTGGGGTATTTCTGGTCCCTTAGTGTTATACCAAGGTGCTCAATAGAAGCTGATGGGTGGGGAATTTATATTTATCACACATAGTGAAGTTGTGATACAACTCATCCTTCTACTAGTTTTATAACAACAAACCTGATGCAACATAGGGAACATTAAACAATAACATTGTGACGAATAAATATAAACTCATTCATAAGAAAATAAATCAACACATATTAACTGTAACATATATATGCAACTCAAGCACATTCATCATTCATACATTTGACATAGTATCTAACTTGGAAACCCATTGGGGAAAAACCACAAAGGTGCTCTTCATCTGGCATGAGAAATATATGGCACCTTTGGTCTGCACACTAAGTTGCTGACTCTATTCTAGATCTCTATTTATTATCTATACAAACTTATTCCTCCTCTCATGTTCTTTGTCCTTCTATCATTATTCTTTCTCTACTGGACTCTATTGATGATCTGCACACAACCTGGATCAACTCGACTTCCTCTATGACTCTACTGTCAATATGCACACAACCTGGATCGACTCACTCTATTCTACACTCATGCGCACTCAGATGGAGTTTCTTCAATAAATATCTATGAATAAACACACTAACAGACAATAAAATTAGACTTCCACTAAATTACCATATGCTATAGAGACTAACATCACCAGACCCTCCAGAGCCTAACCTGCATACAACTTGGTTTCCTCCTTTTATAGACTCTTACATGTCTCTCTCAGTCAACTTCATACAGTTATCCAACACATTGTATTTCATATTCTATCAACACACATCAGTAGGAATTAACGACCCAAATTACAAATATGCTTGCATACATACGTCTTCCACTGAATCTAGCCAGCCTCGTACCCACAATCATTCTAAACTATCTATTTCTAGCCGTTGCACCGTTGCACGTCTTCTGACATGGTTAACTCCGTTGCATCCTTTCCTTCTGTCATTGTTTCTCTTCCGTCACAAACTCTCTTCTGTCGCGAACTCTCTTCTTCTATCATCACAAATTCCTCTTTAACTGCATATTTCCTTAAATATTTCTTCTTTGTTTGCTATGTTCTTCTTTCGTCGCATCTTCCTTTCTTGCTACTTCTTCTACCTTGTCTTCCTTCCTTCCGCGGTTTCTTCTGTCGCATCTCCTTTTCCTTTTTTCCCTTTTTTGTTCTTCCTTCTTTACTTCTTTCTCAGATCCTTTTACTTCATGTGACCTGACTCTTTTCCATCCTCAGGCATAATTCTAACTGAATTATGTCTATCTTTCCCTAGGAACAACACATAAGGAGTGGTTTATTGTTATTCTATTACCCCATATCCATGTTCCTCTAATGCAGTAAAAGATAGTATCATAGACAGATGATTTAAACCTTGTAATGAAATTAGAAGTGTCACCAATTAGGGAAATTGGTGTGGGAATGGTGCAAATCTAGTTGCAATTGGCTAATATTTCTTTGTAGATTCAAGATATCAATAAGGGAAAGGAGATACATGAAGAAATTTGGTGCAGTATATGTAAAACAAAAGGCCATTCTAAATATTTGTGTCCATATTTTCTAGATTACCTTGTTTCTGGTGCTCCAAATCCATTAAATATGGCAAGGGTGACATGGTGTAAAGTCTATCAAACAAGAGGGAAACTCTCATAATAATGTTTGGATGTACAAAATATAGTGAGTACACCCGTTAGTATATATTGTAAGTTTTGTCGATCTATGGGCCATGATGAGAAACACTGCAGTGCATATCAGTTACTATAGAAAAATATAATGGGCACATATTTAATGAAGAATGACAAGAAAATTAAAGTCGATAGATGGAACCCACAGTTCCCTCAACCCAGTGGTGGTAGTGCCTTTATAATTCGAGGTAGAGGAGGATTTGGCTAAGGAAGAGGTTAGGTCATCTGGTATAATTATGGAAAACCATGAAATTATGCCATAGATTGTACAAATCATACACTGGCATGCTCATATTGTAAAGCATTGGATCACACTATTAAGGAATATCCACAACTTATTGCTAAATGGAAAACAAAGGCCAATTTGAATAAGACCAACTCTTGGATTCAAATAAAAATGTTAAGAATATTTCAGTTGAGCCCCGAGGTAAACCATCGACTATTGTTGTCTTGACAAGGGGAGGAACTGCGACTAGAGATGATAAATGAGAGCCATGGCATAACATGAGAATATGACTTGCACTACAAAAGAAAGTACCATTTGATGTCTAGAAATAAAAAGGGGTCTTCCTAGAAGCACGAAATGATTTTGTGGATAGAAAGTGCACCTTGAATTTTCTTGTTCTTGTTAGAATAATCAACTCATAGTTATCTACCTTAGACATTAATTAATCCATTTTTGTCTTATTTGCCTAGTTTCCTATAATCCACTCTATGCAAGTTGTCTTCCACATGCCATAGAAGTCAAAATTGCTAAAAATGAGTCATGGTGTGCTTGGGAAACCTCCTGGAAACCATATTTAGCATGTCTACTTTATTCCAGACCCTCCAAAGCACATATCTTCTTTTTCTGCTAAGTTGCCTGTTTTTTTTAGAAATAAGGCAAAAGGGAAAGTAAGACTAGGTGTAGTTGACTTTTTTTTTTCCCTCATCATCCTCCATCCTTTTCTTCTAATAAAATCATGTATGAGTTGTACTTCCATCCCTTATTAGCTTTCCTACTTGACTTTTCCAATTCATGATCCTCGGAGTGGATTTGGAAACTGCTTTATGCACCTATGGGGGATTTGACTAGATTTAGTAAGCCTACTTTTTGACTATTTCGAATGGAATCCTTATGCATTATAATATATCATATAATTATATATTTTAGCAGCCTATGGCTTCATAAGGTTGGCTATTGTACACTTATTCAATACAAATTAGTGTTATGCTCCAATTTTAGTCTCCTTTGCTTGTAATTTTGCATGTTTGATTAGCAATTTTGTGAGTGCAATTGTTCTATCACTTGGGTTCAATTTCCACATGGTATCAGAGCCTTTGTAGATTTCTTTCTTTCCTTCCATATGGTTATTTCAGGTTTGACACCTTGACTGGGAGCATATTCTGCTGACTGAAGGGCGCAGTTTCTGAGCTATGGATCAATCTCAGAAGATCATCTTGACTCCATTTAATTTCTTTGAATGCAAATCATATATGGAGATACTATTGATAGCAAAATGTCTCTACAGGGTGACTATGGAAATTGAGGTAGAGCCCAATGTAGCTGTAGAGAAAATTAAATGGCACAACAAGAGGGATGAGGCCTATGGTCTTTTGTGTCTGAGCATTTCAAGAGACCTCCTCTTCCATATTGATGGATTGATATCACCTAATGAAGTGTGGGAGAAGATTGTAGAGACTTTTGGTAAGACATATGAGATGAGAGGACATAAAATCGAGAACAAATTGATCTCTTTGACTCCCAGCAGCTTCGAATCCTTGCCACTCTATTTTTCCAATTTTGAAGCCCTTGTTTTGCAGCTAAAACAATGTGGAATTGAAAAGAAGGAAGAGAAACTAGTTTTTGCCATACTCTTGAAGCTTGGTCGTGACTATTCAGTTTTTGTTTTGACCTTCCATGCCACAAAGTTGATAGCTTGAGCCTGGAAGATGCCTAAGCTTGCAGAGTTCATGGAATCCCTCACACAAGAACAAGATAAACTGGTGATGATGGGCACCATCAAACCTTCCAAAGACCAAGCTTTAGTTGCTGGATATTTGAGGGTGGATTCAAAAGGCAAGAAGAAATCTAAGAAGACACTTGAGAAAAAGAGAGACAAGAACAAGTCTCAAGAGGAGCCCCAAGGCTCCAAGAAGAACTCCCAGAAGAAGAACAAAGGAGAAATGAGCAAGTGCGCATACTACAGTAAGGGATATCATCCTAAGAGATCCTATATGAAGAAGAAAATTTACATTTTGACCAAAATCCTAGAGAAGAATAGCATCTCCCTTCCTAATTTCTCAAAGAAGAGGGAAGGAGGATCAAATTCAGAGGACAGAGAGAGAGTACATGCTTTGTTTGCTGGCACATCAAGCTCACCTAGCTTCATCATAGACTCTGGAGCTTCAAGACATATGGTTTTGACCAAGGATGCATTCTCCTCTCTTGACATGTCGAAATTTCCACCAATAGTGTTGGGAGATGACTCTCTCACTGACAGTTTGGGGAAAGGAAGGATTGATCTTGACCATGGTAGGTTTAATAATGTGTTGTATGTTCCAGGTTGCCTCTAACCTCTTGTAAGTGTACCAGATGACTCACATAGGGTCTCCAAAGAAGGTCATATTCTCCCCTGATGATGTTGAGATCACAGAGATCTCGAATGGTAAAGTCATTGCAAAAGGTGTTGTATATCACACTTTGAAGGTATATATGTTTTCACATTTTCTACCCTACTCAAACCCCTCTACTTTTCTGATTCATGCTAATGAGGCAAGCAAGCTTTGGGATGAAATATTTGTCCATATTAACTATAAGTATATTTATGATCTGAGTGAAAAAGATATGGTCATAGGGTTACCCAAGATTAAGTTTTCCAAAGGAGTCTGTCAAGGTTGTATCCTAAAAAAACACCCAGAGCACAAATTTGAGAGAGCTAGTCATGAGAGAACCTCTGCACCTCTTGAGTTGATCCACAGTGATGTTTCTGGTTGATTTCCTCATATGTCAATGAGTCAAGCCAAATATGCATTTACCTTCATAGATGACTTTTCCAGGTATTGTTGGGTTTACTTCCTAAAGCACAAGTCTGAAGTTTTTGACCTATTCAAAGTCTTTAAGGCCTTGGTTGAAAACCAGTCTGGGAGGAGACTCAAGATCCTTAGATTTGACAATGGTGGTGAGTGTGTCAAGTTCGAGTTCATTCAATATTGTAAATATGTAGGTATTTAGATGCAACATCCAATCCTTTACACACCATAGAAAAATGGTGTTGCTGAGAGAAAGAATAGATCACTGAAGGAGATGGCAACATGTATGATGGAGGCTAAGACTTTGCCACCAAATTTTTGGGCCGAGGCTATAAAATGTGCATCCTATATACAGAATAGGGTGCCTCATAAACAACTTGATGGTATGACTCCTTTCGAATCTTGGAGTGGGCACAAGCTAGATGTGACCCATTTCAGGATTTTTGGCTCAAAGGCTTGGGCTAGAATTCCAACTAAAAAGAGAAAGGCTTTGCAGCCCCAAAGCCAAGAGTGCATATTTTTTGGGTATTCTAAATATTCCAAAGGGTACAAGATCATCAACTTGAGCACAAACAAATCATTCATTGAAAGGAGTGTTCAGTTCCAAGAAGAGCCTTTAGCAGCAGTTGAAGTTGGAGAGTCTTCTTCACCACCATAACCATTGAATGTAAGAGGAGAGACAAAAGAGTTTGATGATTCTGATATGTCTGATAATGATGATTTAATTGCAGATCCTGACAGTCCTACAAGACCAAAATTGGCAGCAAAGACCATTCATGCAGCTGGGGAACTAGTTGGAAATCCTAGTGATCCTAGGAGGACTAGATCTCAGTTTGAGAGTGCCCTGTGTATGAAAGACCCTTTGTTTGGAGAGAAGTGCTATATGATGGTTGAATTAGACCCACATGTTAGATTTTAACATTAAGCTATCATTTCATTAGGATATTTAACTGAGAGAACAACAAGCACAACAATCAAACATAAGAGACAATGAACACAATGCTTTTCCTCGAGGAAACCATAAATGGAGAAAACCCTGCAACTTCCTCAGAGATAAAATCAGCACCAAAAGTGAAACCCAAAAATAGTAAGATGATCTCCCGAAAACAGTAACCTATTTCTTCCTTGCCCCAGTGTCTTTCTATTCCTCAATTATGCGCTACAACCGAGTGTGAGTGAGTGTGTGATAAATAGAGAGGCTGGATCTCTATTTATACTAATTCCTGACTTGACTAAACCCAACTAGGGCCAACTTCACTAGGTGAGTCTAATAACCCTAGTGCCCCAGAACTGCAGGGACTTTAACCCTTAGAAAATAGGAGGGTTACCCACCTTGACTTGACATGACTTGTTTACATTATAGAAACTACCGATAGGAACCTCGAGGCATGACATGACTCAAGTACATTACAAATACGTCCCAGAATAAACATCGGGTTACAATACATAAGAAATACAAGTGAATACATTTCGAAGTTACAAGTACATCAACACTCCCTCTTAACTAGGAAGGTATTCTCTTGACACAATTTATCAGCACAAGTCTTCTTCTCTGTATCATCTGGATCATCATCGAGTCCTTGTCATCTTCACCTTCAAGTCATCTCTATCTTCAATTCATATTCATCTACAAGTCATCTTCACCTGGATCTGGATCATCACTTGATCTGGATCATCATCACTGGATCTGGATCATCCCTCGATCTGGATCATCTCTGGAGCATCATCACTGGATCTGGATCATCCCTCGATCTAGATCATCTCTGGAGAATCATCACTGTATCTTCACGGGTGCTATCTCATGATTCTTCTCGTCACAGGAAGTTCTACAGAGCCAGCCCTTTTTCATGCTGGTTGTAGGCCTAGCCTCCATGTAGGTCTTCTTCAACACTTATATCTGACCCTAAGTCAGAATGGTCTGCCCAACACTTATATCTGATCATGTAGGTACCAATCCTATAATCATATCAGAAAGGCATTCCCAACACTCACATCTAACCATGTGGGAACACTTCCCACAACCTTGTTAGAAAGACTCCAACCTTACATCCGTCAACCAATGTCGGAAAGGCTTAGCACTTACACTCGGCCATGCGAGGAACCAATCCTCCATGCCGAAAGGCTCTGCACTTACATCTGACAGCCAATGTCAGAAAGGCTCAGCACTTATATTCGACCATGCAAGGAACCAATCCTTCATGCTGAAAGGACTCTGCACTTACATCTGACAACCAATGTCAAAAGGGTGTGCACTCACATCTGATCTTGTAGGAGCCAATCCTACAGTCATATTAGAATGGCCCCCAGTCCCAAACTGGGATACCTAGTAACTGACCAAGCACCTCCATTCCAAGAATGGCATTCAACACTTACTTTTGATCATGTAGGAACCAATCCTACAGTCACATCAGAATGGCTCAGCACTCACATCTGACATGGAAGGAACTGATCCTCTCACGATGACTGAATGGCTCAACCTTTACATCTGACCATGGAACAAACCAATCCTCTCACCATGTTAGAATGGCTCTGGGTCTCATCATTTCCCTTTGGAGGAAACCTCGATTTGGAGAACACCAATATTCTCCCTGAAGTACTCAAACTTCACCCTAGCCAATGGCTTTGTTAACACATCAGCTATTTGTTCCTCCATCACAACATACTAGAGATTCACTACTCCCCTCTGCACCATATCCCTGATATAGTGATACTTGATCACGATATTCTTCGACTTGTCATGGAACAATGGATTCTCTAACAACTTCACACAACTCTGGTTGTCACAATGTACACAAGTAGCATCCATCTGGCGATCAATTAAATTAGACAGTAGCTTCCACAACCATATTGCCTCACAACTAGTTGAACAAGCTACGACATACTCTACTTCAGATGTACTTAGTGCCACATAGGATTGCTTCCTACTAAACCAAGAGATCATACTTGATCCCATACTAAAACAACACCCTAAAGTGCTCTTCCTATCGATGGCACTTCCTTCCCAATCTGAATCAACATAACCCTCTAGGTTAATCTTCTGATTCGCCTCGTACTTGAGCCCATAATCAATTATACCCCTTAGGTACCTTAGAATATGCTTTGTAGAAATCAAGTGAACATGTCTCAGATCTATCAAGAACCAGCTCAAGGTGTTCACAGCAAAGCAAATGTCTGGTCTCATGTTCGTCAGATACATCAAGGACCCAATCATCTAACGATACATCGTAGCATCAACCGCTTCTAATGAAGCATCACTAAATAGCTTCAAGTTCGATGCCATAGGTATGGTCATGGCCTTGTAGTCCATCATCCCAAACCTCCTCAGGATCTCTACTGCATACTTTCCTTATCCGAGGGAGATTCCATCCACATTCTGCCACGCCTCCATACTTGGAAAATAATCCATCATACCTAAGTCCTTCCTTTCAAACTCGGTAGCAAGCTTTCTCTTCATATCAGTAATCAACCCATCCATACCTGTTACAAAAAGATCATCTACATATACTAGGAGCATCACTAGGTTTCCATCTTCAACCTTGTAGTAAAGGTTGGAATCTTCTTTACTCTTGGTAAAGCCCAAACTGGATAGAAAGCTGTCAATTCTGCCATACCATGTCCTAGGTGCCTGTTTCAAACTATACAGGGCTTTCTTCAATCTGTACACATGAGACTCCCTGTCATGTGTCTCAAAACCAAGTGGTTGTTCTACATACACTTCCTCTTCCACTACACCATTCAAGAAAGTAGTCTTGACATCCATTCAGTGTTGTTGGAGTAGTGCCCCGCAACTACAGGAAAAGCTGCTATATCAGAACAAGGAAGTCAAAGGAAAGAGTACCTGAAGCGGCCGAGAAGAGAGAGCTCAACCACTACATTTAAGGCAGCGGTGATGACAGGAGGGCTCATCTACCCTCATAAAAGGAAAAGGAGCAATGGGCCAAGGTATTAAAGACAAAGGACAGAAGGGGAGCAACCGAGGAAGCGGCACCCATACCTGAGATCAGCGCCGAAAATCGCGGAAGACTACATAAAGCTGCAGTGTGACCAGTAAGCGAAAGTTCAAAGTACAGATAGGCCGACTGTCACAGTTAGGGTTTTTTTGGGTTATTGTTGGGATAAGCCCATAGTGTTGTATCACAGTGAGACCTTCGGGCCACCTATTTAAGCATGTATCTTGTATTGTAAAAGGTTAGACACTTAGACAGTTAGACATTTTAGACATCTAGACATTCAGATAGTTAGACAGTTAGCTAGCTAGGTGTCTCTGACAAAGAGTCGAGCTCTGGTTCTGTTATTGATTCTGTAGATATCTTACTGTAACCAGTAGCTGGCTCCTTGAGCATGAATGTAACAATCCACAGGGATTGAGAGAGAGAAAAAAGAGTATATTGTAAGAAGAAAGCAATATAGGAAGAGAAGAGATCTAAGAGAGAAGGGCTCCCAGCTGTGTGCGTGGAGTTTCCCAGAAGATCTCAAACTGCATAATAGGTTACAGTGGAACTGTGTGTACTCTCTCAAGATATAATAAAACACAGTTCCTGTGGACGTAGCTTTCCCCTTAGGAAGTGAACCACGTAAAATCCGTGCGTTGTGCGACTGTTCATGTGATTGTGTTCTAACTTATTTGCTATCTGTGATCTGTTACATGAACTTTGCTTAACAGTTAATGAATGTCTGTATGCTATCCTTCAGTTTACAGTAGCATAGAAGGTTAAATGCAAGTTGAATGTATCAAGTATTCTGCATATGAGTTATCAGTGCTTGATTTACGACATCTAATAGTTACAGTGTTAAGTGAATCCTGTATATTAGTTCAACGAGTTGAGCATAGTTGATGTTAAGCGTGTTGAACTGTAGAAGCTTAAGAGGAGTTGTTTAACATCCTATGAAGGTTAACTGAGCTATTATACCCAGAGAGGAAGCCTCTGGACCTTGAGAGTTGAGGCGCATATTGAGTCTTACAATAGGAAATATCCTAGTGTAGAAAGGCGATATCACACTGTCGGAGGAGCTGTAGTGTGAGATATCGCAGGTTAAGAGTAAGTGGAAAGAGAAAGTTTGCGCATCATTCTAGAAGCTGTGATGTGATAAGAGCTAGTCCCATAGTAGAGTCAGCTAGGAAGAGAGAAATAGCCTATTCTGAGAGAGATCCCACTGGTTAACTAGATTCAAGAGAGCCTAGGATGCTACAGAACCTGGTTGAGGAAACGTGATTCTTCAACCACCCCATCTAAGATCACTTCGGGTGAGACTTCAGGCTGTTCTGCGGTCTGTCTCCAAAAGGGCCAGTGATCTAGGGGTTTTGTTGGTACATTATAGTAAACCCGGGTCTGCCCAGAATACCAACAAGTGTATCTTCCATTTCATTACTGCAGCGAGAGCAAGTACTGATCTGATGGAAGTGTATCTGGCTACAGGTGCAAAGGTTTCTTCATAATATATTCCTTCTTTATGTGAGAAACCACGAGCCACAAATCTTGCCTTATATTTCTCTATGCTACCATCTGCAGCATGCTTGATCTTGTAGATCCATTTGGAAGTTACAACCAACTTCCCTTTTGGTCTTGGTACAAACATCCCAAACATCGTTCTTCATGATCGATTGATACTCTTCGATCATAGCATCCTTCCATTCTTTCCATTCTGCCACTTCTTCATAATTGGAAGGCTCTTCATTGATAAAGTCACATAGTAAAGCTACATATCCGAAGTAGGATCTGGTTCTCTTTCTTTCTCTATGATTCTCTTCTGGAGCCCCATATCTTTCCGCACCTTGCATAATTTCTCGTACCCAAGCAGGTTTCCTCTTGTGAGGATTCTTCTCTTGAGGTGGATCTACAGATCTTTGTGGTTCTTCAAATTCTCGATCTTATTCTTCAGTTTATTCATTCATGGTTGTATCATGAATTCTGGGTGCTTCTTCCTCTTCAGGTTCTTCAGCAGGTCTCTTTCTAGATTTGTTGTAAGCTGTGTCTTCATCAAATGTTACATCCCTGCTAATGTCAATATTCTTGAATCCTGGGAAGTATATTCTATAATCCTTTGAGGTTTCAGAGTATCCCACAAATATACCCTTCTTTCATGAAGGATCTAGTTTTGTCTCTTCTCTTTTGGAATGTGTATGTACACTGGACAACCGAATATTCTGAGATGGCTGACTTCTGGTTTCTTGCTGGAAAAGACTTCTTCAGGTGTGTTATTCTCGAGTACTCTGTGTGGAGTACAGTTCTGTACATACACCAATGTTCTAGCAGCTTCTACCCATAGATGCATGGGAAGATCCTGATCATGAAGAATTGCTCTTCTAGCTTCCATGATAGTTTTATTCTTCCTTTCTCCAACCCCATTCTGTTGTGGATTATATGGAGTGGATAACTCCCTCTTAATCCCTGATTCTTTGCATAAGTCTTTGAAGTCATTTGATGTGATTCTCCACCATTATCTGATTGAAAGGTCTTGATCTTCTTCTCTATGTGGTTCTCGATCAAGGCTTTGAATTCCTTGAACTTGCTGAAAACTTCATCTTTGTTCTGCATGAATTAAATCCATGTCTTCCTAGAAAAGTCATCAATGAAAGAAACATAGTATACATACCCGCTTAGTGAACTTGATGACATTGGTACGCATACATTGAAGTGGATGATTTCCAAGATTCCTTTTGACTTGCTCTCACTACTTGGAAATGTCTTCTTTGTATTCTTTCCTTTTGCACATCCTTTGCAGACTTCTTCATTTTTTGCTTGAATTTCTGGAAGACCTTCAACAACTTTGCTTGCAAGGGGTAGTGATTTGTAGTGCATGTTGATGTAATTGTAAATTCGAATGTATTCATCTATATTTCTTATGTATTGTAACCCAATGTTTATTCCGGGATGTATTCTATAGTATTTGAGTCATGTCATACCTCGATGTTTATTCCGGGAAGTTTCTATAATGAGAAAGTCATGTCAAGTCATTATGGGTAACCCTCCTATTGGTCAAGGGTTAAAGTTCCCACAGTTGTGGGGCCCTTGGGTTATTAGACTATCCTAGTGAATTCGACCCTAGGTGAGTCATTTTAAGTCAGGGAAATAGTCCCCACCATTGTGTTACCCTCCTATTGGTTGGAGGAGGAAAATTTCCCACAAGTGGTGGGGCACTAGGGTTATTAGACACTCCTAGAGATGTCGGCTCTAGTAAGTAATTATTAAGTGAGGCTGACATGTTGGAGTGGGTTCCAAGTGAATGGAAGAATATAAATAAAGAGTGAGAGCCTCTCTATTTATCATTCTCATACATACATTCACTCATTGGAGCGCATGAGTGAAAGAGGAGAAGCTCTCTCAGTGAGAGAGAGAGAGACTGCTGCTGTCGGGAGATCATCTTACTATTTTTTGGTTTTACGTTCTTGTGCTGATTCTATCTCTGAGGAATTTGTAGGGTTTTCTCCTTTATGGTTTCCCCAAGGAAAATTATTTGTGTCTCTTGTCTCTTGTGTTGTGCTTGTGTTTTATTGCCGTGCATGTTATTCTCTCAGGTAAAGATCCTAAGATCATAATGCTAGCTTGAATGATAAAAATCTAACATGGTATCAGAGCTAACCTGAGAAGAAGACATTGTGTAGCTATAGAAGCTAGGGATTCTTAATTTTTGGGTCTCTCTCCACAATCCATCAACAAAAGTATGCTAGGCTAACTCTCCATTGAAGGGTGCATCTTTCTGTCGAAGCGGAATTTGATTCCGAGCATTTTTAGCTTTCAATGCGGAAATTAGGGCCTTCTACAAAAGAGAACTTTTTGAGTGAGCCCAGCATAGGATTTTTCTCCTCATCAAAACCAAATTTTAGAGACGTGGATCAAGAAATTTGGTTGGGTGAAACTCCAGGAAAGTCAAACCCTAGTTTGACCCCGAGCTAGAAAAACCCTAAATACTAAAACTGCTAAGTTTTGGTACATTCGCTATATATCAATATTGGTGAAGAATCGGGAGCTGAAAATTGCATGGGCTGAATATAAAATCCTAATGTACACTGTCTCCAACATTCAGCCTCATATTCACTATATTATGGGAGATATGATCCCTCCAATTTAGGGTTCCAACCTCTTCCAAAATTCATCCCTAAACAGGACACCTAGGGAGAATTGCAATATCTTGGTATACCAAGGTCTAAATAGAATTCCTGAAGATGTTCCAGAAAGGGCCAAGACTAAAATTTTGGTGATATAAATATTAGACTCAGAAAATGAACCAGTGACACGTGGAATTCCATATAACTTCACTATTCTGAACAGTCCTGTAACAGGTCACCTTGGGAAAAGGATCATAAATCCCAATTGGTGAAATCCATTCTGATGAAACCTATGGTGTTGGATCAGGGACATGAAAGGTTACCTCGGTGTGAAATTTTAGATACAGAGGAGTACTAATTTCAGAGATATCATAGAAAGAGTTACAGGCGTTTCTGCAAAAGAAATTGGAAAACTAGGGCTTCCTGTTCCGGGAGCTTCCATCCACTGTTTTCAGAAAAGGAGTACATTGGACAGCTCCATTTGAAGAGATATATCTGTCTATCCAATCATATCTGAAAGATTCCAAGTTTTTAAATTTATGGTTTCTGTGACAAACCCTAGATTAGCCAGCTTCAGAACCAAGACAAACACCTCAAATCGGTAAGATCTAATCCTTTGCTATTTTAATTTGAGGTTCTCATTTAAAAGTGATCTATCACATCAGCTTGATGATAAGCTTGGTGAAGTTGACAACTTCCAAGAATGGAATTATATTATCTCTCTGAAGAAAATGAATTGGACACCTACATGAGTAGAGAGGTTCCAGTTTTAGAGGGAGATGAGGCTAGAATCCTTTCACAAGAAGAACTTGGTTAAGGCCAAGAAGATCATGGTTGATTCAGTCACAGATCAACTTGTACCACAAGTGTCTTCCCTACAGACACCGATGAGGTTTGATTCCTTGAACAAGCTATTTGAAGGGAAGAAGATACATCAGAAAATGACCTTAAGAAACCAGTTGAAGGAAGTGAAGATCCAAAATGCAGGGACCATACAGTCATCCTTTACAAGGGTCTCTCAAATCAAAGAACAACTTGTAGTAGTAGAATAAGAAGTGGAGAATACAGAAGTGGTGATAGCCACCTTGAATGGCCTCCTAGGATCATGGGATTCATTCATGCGAGGAATGTGTGCCAGGAGGAAGTGATTACTTTCAGCAGACTCTGAGAAGAAGAAGAAGCTCGAATCATAAGAAGAGAAAAGAAGATGGGAGCAACTGAAGATCAAGCTCTCACCATCCAAAGAAGATCCCTCAATCGATGAGGAATATGAATATCTCAACTCTTGAAGAACTTCTTATACACCTTAGCATTTGTATAAAAAACAATGCTATTATGAATGAACAAGACGATGAAGCTGAAGACTCAAGAAGGAGTATACCCACGAAACAAATAAAGATAAGTATTCAATTTTCATTTCATAATATTATTTTGTTATGCATTTGTATTCAGTTGATGTATTATGCATGATAGGATGTTTGCATTAATGATAGTATACTACTAATATGCATGTGATGGGTAAGTAGCTCATGGTGCTATACAACTCTCCATTGCTACTTATCTAGAATGAAACCTCTTTGCTAACATATTTGATCGGTGCACAATATCAATGTTGTCATGGTAGAGATGGAAGGCATCTAGAAAGTTTCAGTGAGATATAGATGAATGTTGTATTGGATAAAGTAGTTGCATGATCATATATTTATGCATAAGAATTTTCTAGTATGAATATTCCTTATGAAATGTTTCTAACCATACAAATGCATTTGACTTGTAGGGAAGATCGCATACATAATCGCCTACAAGCAAAGAAGGATGAGACTTGTTCTGAAGAACAAGTGACGACAGTTCAAGATTAAGAATAATATGACGAATGTAGCAACATCATTGATATAGAACCTTCCAGCTATGAAGAAGTTCAAGAAGAATGATGTCTAGGATGCAGTATCGATACGTGAAGGGAAGTTCGTAGTTCCATCATGCAGTAGATGGAAACATCATGGAATACAAAGCAAGATTCGTAGCACGAGGCTTCTCATGAAAAGAAGGAATAGACTACAAAGAGACATTTGCAGCCACTGAAAGTGAAGTCACATGACATGCATAATCATGAAATAAGGCCTTGTACAAGCTCAAAAGACACCCATGGGATAACACATACATGATGAGCTCGATGAATATCTTAACCTTTGCTACAAGCTTGATAAAGGATGACAAGCTCACAGATGGATGTGAGAAGAACTTTTGAAAAAGTTCAAAATAGAGGATCTTGGTATCCAATGATCCTAGATGGATACTACTTGTCACTCTAGTACAGAATGTTTCAATAAAGTACGGAAGACAGAGGGAGTATGATGCTCCGCTTCATAGGGAGTGACTTCAGAAGATCCTGAGGTTCGACGTGGTATGATAGGATGGGTAGATTACTGATGACTCTAGGCTTTACTAAGAGTAAAGTGGATTCCAACCTTCGCTTCAAGGTTGAAGGCGGAAGACCAGTGATGCTCCTGTTATGTGTCGATGCACTTTTTTCTAGGCATGGAGGTGTGGACAAGGGAAGTATGCAGTAGAGATCCTGAATAGGTTCAGGATGATGGAATGCATGACCACACCTATGGCATTGAACCTGAAGCTATTGAGCGATGCTTCATCAGAGTGTGTTGATGCTGCGATGTGTCATCAAATGATTGGATCATTGATGTACCTGACGAACACGAGACCATAAATTTGTTTTGCTATGAACACCTTGAGCCAGTTCTTGACAGATCCGAGAAATGTTCACTTGATTACTGCAAAACATATTCTGAGGTACCTAAGGGGTACAGTTGATTATGGGCTCAAGTATGATGCGAATCAGAAGATTAACCTGGAGGGTTATGTTGATTCATATTGAACAGGAAGTGCCATCGATAGGAAGAGCACTTCAGGGTGTTGCTTTAGTATGGGATCAAGTGTGATCTCTTGGTTTAGCAGGAAGAAATCCTGTGTGGCACTGAGTACAACTGAAGCAGAGTATGTCGTAGCTTGTTCAGCTAGTTGTGAGGTAGTATGGCTACGGAAGCTACTGTCTGATTTATTTGATCTCCAGATGGATGCTACTTGTATACATTGTGACAACCAGAGTTGCATGAAGTTGTCATAGAATCCAGTGTTCCATGACAAGTCGAAGCACATCAAGATCAAGTATCACTATATCAAGGATATGGTGCAGAGGGGAGTAGTGAAGCTCCAGTATGTTGCGACAGAGGAACAGATAGCTGATGTGTTGATGAAGCCATTGGCCAGAGTGAAGTTTGAGTACTTCAGGGAGAAGCTTGGTGTTCTCTAGATCGAGGTTTCCTCCAAGGGAAAGTGATGAGTCCCAAATCCATTCTGATGAGCAGATCAGATGTAAGGGCTGAGCCATTCTGTCATGGTGAGAGGATTGGTTCCTTCCATGTCAGATATGAGTGCTGAGATCCATATCCATTCTGACGAGTAGGTCAGATGTGAGCGCTGAGCCATTCTATCATGGTGAGAGGATTGGTTCCTTCCATGTCAGATATGAGTGCTGAGATCCATAGCCATTCTAACGATTAGGTCAGATGTGAGGGCTGAGCCACTCTGTCATGGTGAGAGGATTGCTTCCTTCCATGTTAGATATGAGTGCTGGCCATTCTGTCGAGTAGGACATATGTAAGGGAAATTTCCATTCTTTGAATGGAGCTGCCTAGTGAGGTACCGGGGACACTCGGTCTAGGACTGAGTAGCCATTCTGATGTGATAGAGGGATTTGTTCCCACTTGATCAGATGTAAGGGCTGAACCATTTTGTCATGGCTAAAGGATTAAGTTCCTTCCATGTCAGATGTGAGTGTTGGCCATTTCGACGAGTAGGTCGGATGTAAGGGAAACTACCATTCTCTAGGAGAATGGAGGCACCTGGTCAGTTACCAGGTAGCTCAGTTGAGGAGGACTAGGGGCCATTCCAATATGACTATAGGATTGGTTCCTACAATATCAAATGTGAGCACAAGCCCTTTCATCACTGTGAGCAAGATGTGTTCCTTCCTAGATGAATGTAAGTGCAGAAATATTTCATCATTGTGAGCAAGATGTGTTCCAGCCTGGATGAGAGTCTTTCATCACTGTGAGTAGGATGTGGTTCCGGCCTAGGTGGGAGAACAGAGTTCTTCCATCATTGTGAGTAGGATGTGGTTCTTTCCTGGATGAAAGTGAGGAAATCTTCCATCATTGTTGTAGGATGTGGTTCCAACCTGGATGGAAGAACATAGATCTTCCATAATTGTGGTAGGATGTGGTTCTAGCCTAGATGGATGTGAGTATTGTGCTTTTCTGACGATAAGGTCAGATGTAAGTGTTGAATCCTTTTCATAGATGTTAGTGATGTGATGTCCTATCATGCTGGTGAATGTGAGTGCTGGGCCTTTCTGATGTGATTGTAGGTTCCTACATGATCAAATGTGAGTGTTGGGCATGCCTTTCTGATGAGTAGGTCAGATGTAAGTGCTGGGCGAAGACCTACGTGATGGCTAGGCCTACAACTAGCATGAAAGAAGGCTGGCCCTGTAGAACTTCCTATGACGAGATAGCACACATGATGATGACCAGATGAGATCCAGATCAACCTATGATCTAGATCCAGTTATGATGACTCTGAGAGATCCAAATCTAGTGATGATCTAGATCCAGTAGTGATGATATAGATTGAGTGATGATCTAGATCCAGCAGTGATGATCCAGATCTAGCAGTGATGATCCAGATCAAGTGATGATGTCCAGTGATGATCCAGATCAAGTCATGATATAGATATAGTGATGATGTCCAGTGATGATCCAGATCAAGTGATGATATCCAGTGATGATGATCCAGATCGAGTGATGATCTAGATCTAGATGAAGATGACCTAAATATGAAGATGACTTGAAGATGAAGATGATGAGAAGTTGACGGTGATTCAGATGATACAAAGAAGAAGACTTGTGCTAATAAATTATGTCAAGAGAATACCTTCCTAGTTAAGAGGGAGTGTTGATGTAATTGTAACTTTGGAATGCATTCATCCGTATTTCTTATGTATTGTAACCCGATGTTTATTCCAGGATGTATTGTAATGTATTTGATTCATGTCATACCCCGATGTTTATTCCGGGAAGTTTCTATAATGAGAAATTCATGTCAAGTCATTGTGGGTAACCCTCCTATTGGTCAAGGGTTAAAGTCCCCACAGTTGTGGGGCCCTTGGGTTATTAGACTATCCTAGTGAATTCGACCCTAGGTGAGTCATTGTAAGTCAGGGCAATAGTCCCCACCACTGTGTTACCCTCCTATTCGTCGCTGGAGGCAAATTCCCCACAAGTGGTGGGGCACTAGGGTTATTAGACACTCCTAGAGATGTCGGCTCTAGTAAGTAATTGTTAAGTGAGGCCGACATGTTGGAGTGGGTTCCAAGTGAATGGAAGAATATAAATAGAGAGTGAGAGCCTCTCTATTTATCATTCTCATACATACACTCACTCATTGGAGCACGTGAGTGAGAGAGGAGAAGCTCTCTCAGTGAGAGAGAGAGAGATATTGTTGTTGTCGAGAGATCATCTTACTGTTTTTTGGTTTTACCTTTTTGTGCCAATTCTATCTCTAAGGAAGTTGCGGGGTTTTCTCCTTTATGGTTTCCCCAAGGAAAATTATTTGTCTCTTGTCTCTTGTGTTGTGGTTGTGTTTTACTACTGTGCATGTTATTCTGTCAGTTAAATATCCTAATATCATAATGCTATCTTGAATGATAAAAATCTGATAGTGCACATGTGCAAGCCTTCTATGCCAAAGTTAATTTGGCTCTACTATGTCATGGACCAAAGCTTGTTCTGGATGGCCCTTTAATTTGTATAATCCTCCTTCTTGTTCTCCAATTACTATTGCATTGTCAATAGTATTTCCTCTTGACAACATGAGGACTTATGCCATCTACAAATCCAACCCTCATGCCTTTTGCATCCAGTGCCGATATGGATAAAAGATTCTTCTTTAGTCCTGGTACAAACAAGACATCCTTCATCTTCATAAACTTTCTCAAGTCTAGTTTATAGGAGGATTCACCATTACCTTTTATGGGATATTGGTAGTCATCCCCAAGTTTCACCTTATGGGGTGAATTATGTTCGGATAGTTTCTCAAAGGATTCCTTGAAACCTGTCATGTGTTTGGAAGCCCCACTTTTAATAAGCCAATCTTTTCTTCCATGAGTGATAGTTCCTATGAGAGCAGAGATCAAAACATATTCATGTTCATTTGAAGAGTCTTAACTTTATTGTTTTACTCTCTTCCTGAGAGGATCATCATCCTCACTAGTGTGAGCATGATGTCTTCGTTTGGAGTTCTTCTTCTTCATGGGACAATTTCTAGCAAAGTGTCCTATTTCATCGCATGTATAACATCTAATTTTGGATGGATCCCTTCTTACAGGATTGTTTTTCTTATGAGAATGATTACCTTGGTGATATTGATTTTCCCTTCTTCCTTTCTTGGAGTGTACTATGAGAGCTTGATCTTCACTTCCCATCTTTTCTTCTCGAGCTGCTATCCGAGCTTCTTCTTGTGAAAATTATTCCCACAGTCTACTAAACTTGACTAACTTCTTCCTAGCACAGCTTCCTTGGATGAAATAATCCCATGACCTAGGAAGACCATTCAAGGTTGTCATCACAATCTCTGCATTCTCCACTTCTTCATCTACTGCTTCCAGCTGTTCTTTGATCTGGGAAACCCTTGTGAAGTATGAATGGATGGTCTCCTCATTCTGGATCTTTACATTCTTCAACTGGTTCCTTAGAGTCATCTTCTAATTGATGTTATTCCCTTCAAACAATTTGGTTAGGGCATCAAACATGGATTTAGGTGTCTTGAGGGAGGACACCTGTGGTATGAGGTGATCCTTGATAGAATCAACAATGATCCTCTTTTCCATAACCAACTTCTTCTTATGTAAGGCCTTGGCCTCATATCCCTCTCCAACTGGAACCTCCTCACTGATATAGGATTCCAACTCATTTTCTTCCAGGACCAGAGAGATCCTATACATCCAAGCTCGGAATTTATCAGCTTCCTTAAGCTTTTCATCAAGCTTGGTATGATGAGACATCTTAACTAAGAACCTCAAATGGAAACACAAAATATTTAGATCTTACCAGGTCAAGATGTTGGATCTGGATTTGGAGCTAAAATCCTGCAATGCTGGCTCAAGAGCATATTAGGGTTTTGCTTTTCCAGATTTATGTCCAACCAAATGCTTTGAATTTGATCCCTACCTTCAATTTTTGGGAGTAGATCAATCCAAGCCTGGGCTCACTAAAAAGTTCCACTTCTGTGAAAAGCCCTAATTTTCGGCAACAGTGTCGGGTCCAAAACTGAAAAACCTTAGAATTGGATTCTTCTTCGACAGAAAGATGTGCCCTAGGGAGGAGCGTTATTCCACCCTAATTTTGCTGAAAATCTATGGAGAGAGATCCACAAAATAGGAATCCCTATTTCCCACAGCTGCATAGTGTCTTCTTCTCAGGTTAGCTCTGATACCATGTTATATTTTTAACATTAAGCTAGCATTTCATTAAGATATTTAACTGAGAAAACAACAAGCACAACAATAAAACACAAGAGACAATGAACACAGTGTTTTTCCTTAGGGAAACCATAAATGGAGAAAACCCCGCAACTTCCTTAGAGATAGAATCAGCACCAAAAGTGAAACCCAAAAACAGTAAGATGATCTCCTGACAACAGTAACCTCTTTCTTTATTTCCCAATGTCTTTCTCTTCCTCATCTATGCGCTACAACTGAGTGTGAGTGAGTGTGTGATAAATAGAGAGGCTAGCTCTCTATTTATACTAATTCCTGAGTTGACTAAACCCAAATAGGGCTGACTTCACTAGGTAATTCTAATAACCCTAGTGCCTCAAAACTGCGGGGAATTTAATCCTTAGACAATAGGAGGGTTACCCACCTTGACTTGACATGACTTTTTTACATTATAGAAACTCTCTATAGGAACCTCGTGGCATGACATGACTCAAGTACATTACAAATACATCCCGGAATAAACATCGGGTTACAATACATAAGAAATAGAAGTGAATACATTCCGAAGTTACAATTACATCAACACCATAGACATATGAATATGCAACACATGATCCAAGATGGCAAACATCCATGAAAGAAGAATTCAGCTCCCTCCAGAAGAACAACACTTGGGAACTAGTTGATCTTCCCCCAGGGAGGAAGCTAGTTCAATGTAAGTGGGTTTTCAAAACTAAGTTTGTTGTTAATGTTTCAACTTTGAAATATAAGGAAATATTGGTAGGAAAGGGCTACTCATAGGTACATGGTATTGACTACAATGAAACCTTTGGACCAGTGGCAAAGATGGACTCCATAAGGCTAGCCTTAGCCATTGCAGCTTCGAAGCAGTGGGAGGTACATCACATGGATGTGAAGTGTGCTTTCCTAAATGGATATCTTACTGAAGAGATTTACAAGCATAAAACTCAATGGTTTGTTTCTAATCCATATTTTGTGTGCAGGCTAAAGAAATCATTGTATCGGCTCAAGCAAGCCCCCAGGGCTTGGTATGCCAATATTGATGGCTTTCTGCTGTCATTGAGTTTTGTTTGATACAAGTCTGGTCCTAATGTTTATTTGAAGCTGATTCATGGTTCTTTGATGCTTATTTTCTTGTATGTGGATGACCATCTAATTACAGGAAGTTCAAAGAAATAGATTGACTCCTTGAAGGATGCAATGAACCATGCATTTTCTATGACTAATTTGGGGTTGTTGAGCCAATTCTTGGGTCTTGAAATTGCTCAATCCCAACATGGAATCAAATTACATCATTCCAAGTATGCTTTATATTTTTTGAACAAGTTCAACATGAACTATTACAAGCCAAGCAAGACTCCCTTCCTTTGAGGAGTTAAGCTTGAAGAAGCAGGTTCTTCTCCTATGGTAAATAATACACTGTATAGGCAGTTGATTGGGTGTTTGCTTTACCTTACACACACTCAACCTAATATTTCTTATGCAGTAAGTGTGGCTTCAAGATACATGGATAAGCCTCATGAGATGCATTGGAGAGCAACCAAAAGGATCCTTAACTTTGTTCAGGGAACAAGAACTCATGGGATCTTCTACAAAGCTAAATATGATCTTGATTTGATTGGGTTTACTGACAGTGATTGGGCATGTGACAACATAGATAGAAAGTCAACATCAGGATATGTGTTCATGCTTTCAAAAGGACCACTCATCTGGTCAATCAAGAAACAGAGTGCCATAGCACTCTCATCTACAGAAGCATAGTACAGAGGAGTTGTAAATGCAAGAACTCAATGTTTATGGTTGCAGGGGATACTTGGTGAGTGTGGATTCGAATCAGAGTTTTCAACTATTATATATTGTGATAATCAGAGCACCATTTGAATCTACAATGATCCAGTTCAGAGACAGAGAACCAAACTCATTGAGATCCATATGCACTACATCAGACAGCTTGTGCATGATGGCACCATTCACCTACTCTTCTGTGCATCTTCAGAACAAGTAGTAGACATCTTCACCAAAAAAATTTGTGAGAAGACATTTAGTAATATAAAATCACTACTGGGGATTGCTGATCATACCATGAAGCATGATTGATGACAATATTTTCAATTTTTTTTTACTCTCCATGTTTAAGGGAGGATTTTCCCACTGGGTTTTTTCCTCTTTCCTTGGTTAAATGGACATGCAATATGTAAAGGGTGACTAAGCCTTGTTGCTAGGCCCTATATTTTTCTGATATTTACTCATAAATTCAGGATTAAGGGGGGGTGTTAGAATAATCAACCCATAGTTACCTACCTTAGACATTAATTAATCCATTTTTGTCTTATTTTCCTAGTTTCCTATATTCCACTCTATGCAAGTCGTATTCCACATGCCATAGAATTCAAACTTGCTAAAAATGAGTCATGGAGCGCTTGGGAAACCTCTTGGAAACCATATTTAGCATGTCTTCTTTATTCCAGATCCTCCAAAGCGCATATCTGCTTTTTTTGCTAAGTTGCCTATTTTATTGAGAAATAAGGCAAAAGGAAAAGTAAGACTAGGTGTAGTTGACTTGTTTTTTTCCCTCATCATCCTACATCCTTTTCTCATAATAAAAGCATGTATGAGTTGTCTTTCCATCCCTTATTATCTTTTCTACTTGACTTTTCCAATTCTTGAGCCTCTAAGTGGATTTGGAAACTGCTTTATGCACCTATGAGGGATTTGACTAGATTTAGTAAGCCTACTTTTTTGCTATTTCGAATGGCATCCTTATGCATTCGAATATCTCATAAAATTATATATTGTAGTAGCATATGACTTCATAAGGTTGGCTATTGTACACTTATTCAATACAGATTAGTGTTATGCTCCAATTTTAGTCTCCTTTGTTTGTAATTTTGCATGTGTCAGCACCGGAATTGAGACCAAAGGTTGCGGAAGGCCCACTCCTGGGTAATAGCATAACCACTTTTGAATAGAGAACTAGCCTTTTGCTCTTTCAAGAGGGATATCTCACTAAATGTTAAAAATTCCAGATATATACAAGTGAAACTATAAATTGCTTGTAAAATTGGTTGAAACAAAACACAGAACCATTGGGCGATGGAGTCAAGATATGTAACAGAAATAAATATAACTTATGCAAGCGATTTCAACACAGGGACAAGATAGCCACTCAATTACAGTCAATTTATAATTTTCTGGTGGAAAATAAGAACATGAACAAACCATCAACACAGAGCATTGAAAAATGAATTATGTATTAACTTTAGAAGAAAACTTTGGTGAATATCTGAAACAACAGATGGAGCATAGCAAGTATGAATTCAAAACTAGTATACACTACGTTCAGATATGAAAGAAAACAAAATTGGAGAGATAAACTAAAAAAACATTCACATAAGAAAGGAAGCAACAGAATGCAAATACGAACGACAAATGAATCCCTGTATGAAACACTGACCCCGACTCTGCAATTTTATTAAAATTCTCTTGAAAGCATACACAACAAAATTACATTGGTTTCAACCCTTTCTCCTTCTACAGGAGGTACATTTATAGAATTTTGGACTTCATAAACCGATATTCGGGAATCAAAATTTGTTACAAACCGGAGAACATATTCTAACAAACTTCGGACGTGGGATACACACCACGATTCACATAAGACAAAAATAAAATGCGGACTAATAGAAAAATAGGCTTAAAAACCCCTCCTTCATATCCCAGAAGGTGACATTTGTGCAAAAAATTAAATATTTTTTTGTAATTGGACATATTCCCAACAAAACCCTGCCTTTGTTTCCTCTGATTCAGCTCCAGCTCTTTAGGATATGCTTTTGAAACTGATGACTCGGACAGTAAAACTGTAAATTTTTGGAAAAATACCCTGTGAAGATATTTTAAATTATCCAAACCTGTGATACCTGTGTAAAATATGAAGGAGGTTTTTGTATATAGGCATGTTATGAAGAAAAACATCTCTCAGGTTCCTAAAATTAAACTTCATTTGGCTGAAACAATTCTTTGAGTGTGATGTCTGAAACAACCCTTTGGAAAACCTAAATAATAGCCTGTAAAAATCACTTTGTTTCTCCTAACCCATAGGACCTAGGTAAAAAATGAGAGAGGTTATTGAACATGATCCTATTATTAATATAAAATCATTTAAATTATCCAAACCTGTGATACCTGTGTAAAATATGAAGGAGGTTTTTGTATATAGGCCTGTTATGAAGAAAAACCTCTCTCAGGTTCCTGAAATTAAACTCCATTTGGCTGAAACAATTCTTTGAGTGTGATGTCTGAAACAGCCCTTTGGAAAACCTAAAACATAGCCTGTAAAAATCACTTTGTTTCTCCTAACCCATAGGACCTAGGTAAAAAATGAGAGAGGTTATTGAACAAGATCCTATTATTAATATAAAAATCATTTAAATTATCCAAACCTGTGATACCTGTGTAAAATATGAAGGAGGTTTTTGTATATAGGCCTATTATGAAGAAAAACCTCTCTCAGGTTCCTGAAATTAAACTCCATTTGGCTGAAACAATTCTTTGAGTGTGATGTCTGAAACAGCCCTTTGGAAAACCTAAAACATAGCCTGTAAAAATCACTTTGTTTCTCCTAACCCATAGGACCTCGGTAAAAAATGAGAGAGGTTATTGAACATGATCCTATTATTAATATAAAAATAATTTAATTTTGGAAATTCCGGAAACAATTGATTGAAATAACTGACTAAAACAGTCATTTAAAAATCTGGAAATTAGCTCTCTAAAGATGACTTCGATTCTCTCAATCCACAACACCTGGGTAAAAACTGAGAGAGGTTATTGTAGATAGTTGTGTTATGAAGAAAAACCTCTCTCTGTTTCAGAAAAAACCATCTTGGTTCAGTGGGAAATATTGATTTAAAATAATTACTAAAACAACCATTTTCGTAAAAAAAACAACCATGCTCTACTACTTTAATTCAGATATTGTGTTTGTGTGGATGTTCTTAATGCTGAATCCTTCATTTGTAGATTTAAATTTTTGGAATTTCTGCACCATTCTAGACTGTAGTGTAAGCTTCATTGGCTCATCCACTTACAGTATAAAATTCCTTTCCATCCATGCAATTTTAAACAAGCAATACTTCTCCCAAGCGAAAACGTTTTTACACTATTGATTTGTTGGGCGAGTTGATGCTGCAACAACACATGTTTTAACTTGATCCCAATACAAAATTTCGCTGACTGAAAATTTGAATTACCTCATGCAAGTTCACAATGCAAGTGGATTGGGATTTTGGTAAAACTCAAGCCATCAAAACATTTTGCCCATACCCAATTTCGCGAATTGTAAAACTTCATTTCTCCTTGCTAGTTGACAATGTGAAATACATTCACATTGTTCATCCTTTCCTAGCCATATCATGGCCATTGAAATATGCGGGATTTTAAATGATTTCGGAAATTAAAGAAGTTCATTATCTCATGCATCTTCATAATGCGAAATTTATTTGAGCCGTGGATTTTCCTCACCTACCAATCTGACCGTCAAAACCTATCTACCATTTAACATCATTTCGCAAATTGGAAAATTTAATTGCTCCATGCAACTTCACAATGTGAAATTTCTTTTGGCCATTGGATGTGACTGAGTTTGATATGAGCCATTGATCTATTTTTAATTTTGCTGCAAAAGTGACAGGTTGGTGTGTGAGCCCAATTTGACTTTATGCCAAGAAACAAAGAGACATCATAATTTCTTGAGCGCCTAGGCTTTGCCTAAAATACCTCTTGGTAAAATATCCCATTTACATTTTCCATAAAATATCCAAATTATTTTTGGATTTATAAAAATAAATTTTGTTCATTTTTATAAAACATAACCTTTAGCCTCCTTTTACAAAATATATTTCATGAATTTTTGTAAACATTATTCATAATGAATAATTTGTCTCTATAAAATATTTCCTTCTTAACCAAAATCCTTTAACTTTTTCTCGTGCCACCTAGGAATTTTTATAAATTGTTTTAATGAGGAATGTTTGAAAACCATTTGATCCTCAAGAGAAACTCAGAATTTTTAAGCAATGAGGCTTTATGCGGCAAAACTAAAATAATGCTAACAGCATGTTTGATTAGCAATTTTGTGAGTGCACTTATTCTATCACTTGGGTTCAATTTCCACAATTGCTAAATGGAAAACCAAGGCCAATTTGAATAAGACCAACTCCTGGATTCAAATCAAAATGTTAAGAATATTTTAACTGAGCCCCGAGATAAACCATCAACTATTGTTGTCTTGACAAGGGGAGGAACTGCGACTGGAGATGATAAATGAGAGCCATGGAATAACATGAGAATATGACTTGCACTACAAAATAAAGTACCATTTGATGTATAGAAATAAAAAGGGGTCTTCCTAGAAGCACGAAATGATTTTTTGGATAGAAAGTGCACCTTGCCATTTTCTTGTTCCACCAGTATTTGACGAAGGTCCAGTCTTCGACATGCCACTGAGTTTTGACTAACTGATTCTAGAGAATTTGAAAAGAAGGGAACATATTTTGAAGAATTTCTTAAAAAGTTGTTTGGCCCTTGTTTAGGATTAAGATTCTCCAAAGAAGCTATCAAATCTAATACAAGAACCTAAAAAAGATCTTTGACGGGAGACGAATGTCAATCATATCTAGAAAAGAAGGAAAACTTGTCAAGAGCTACACATGAATGATCAAATAGTATATTATGATATGGATTTTATTATTCTCGACTTGGGATTAGATGTCAACATTTTGACAAAACAAACATGGGAAAACATGGGGAAGCCAAATTTAGTGAGGTCACATATTCAACTAAGGTTAGATAAACAGATGAAGGTTATTCCTATTGGTTGATTACCACAAGTTCCTATCGAGGTGGAAGGGATCCGAACCTATGCATAATTTTAGGTAATAGAGATCATTGATGATAAAAATCTTTATTGAACACTCTTGGGGATCGATCGGTCCATTGAGAACTAGACTATAATTGATTTCAAGAAAATGATCTTTTCATTTGAAGAATTAAAGATGTTGGTAGTTTCTCTAATCAACCCAATGGAAGGGCATCACTATGTTGAACCAGTAAGAGGTGAGTGCCATGAAGGTTATTTGGATAATATTTATAATATATCATCTACACTGGATTATTATATCAATCCTACTACTGATGGTAAATTGAGTTGGTGGAGTGTTAGTTTATGTTCATATAGATTTAGGGGAATCCTTGGAAAATTGGTAGAACCAATTGTATTAAGTGTCGATGAGGAAATATGCAAGAATCACAAAATATTTATGATGGGTGGGTACCGAGGCATGTGATATTCCCACTTATGAGGGATTTCCTAATTTGGACTCTTTTCTTGCATAATTTCAATTTAATGTAGTGGAACCACAATGGTTTCTAGATCTTGATGTGGCCATGGAAGTTACACCCGGTCAAGATGGTGGGATTCCCATAAATAGTCCATTTGAAAGTGGTCTTAGTGTCAAAGGCTGTTAGAAATTAGGTTTGGAGAGAATATTCCTTATGTTGGTAATACACATACTGGATTGACGAGCCCTATAAACCATATTGATAATTGTTGTGTGACATGGAGGTCAGTTCCTAAGCAAGAATGGGTAGATTTTTTCATAGATAACATGGACACGATACCAAGAAATTGGTATAGGTTGATCAAAAGGGAGTTTGTCTTGTGAGCTTCTGACAAGTTTTTGAAGCCCCTTAAAATAAAGAATGTAAATATTGGTTCTCTTGAAAATCCAAAGTTCACAAATTGGGGGTTACTGGAACGATGACACTATTGGGAAATTCATTGAATTATTGCATGAATTCCAAGGCCCATTCTGAATTATTTTTTTTGAGATGAAGAGAATTGTTGGGGATTTGGGTGAAATGAAGATTCCACTAAAACCGGGTGCAAATCCTATAAAAAACGACGATATAGATTGAATATAAGGTACAAAGAAAAGGCTAAGGAAGAGCACGACATAATGATGGATGCAAGAATAATTGAACATGTTGAAGAATGCTAATGGATCAACCCAATGGTTTTGCATGATAAGAAAAATGGTGAAGTTCGTATTTTCTTCGACTTACGAAAGTTGAATGATCCTTGCTTGCACGACCCTTTTCCTACACCTTTAACAGATGAGGTCATGGAAAGTGTAGGGGGGCAAGAGGTATATTCTTTTACTTATAATTTTTCTAGGTATCATCAAATCAAGATAAAAAATGAAGACCATCATAAGACTACCTTCACGACAGAATTGGGCTATTTTTAATAGATGGTAATGCCATTTGGAATTAAGAATTCCCATACTAATTTTTCTAGGATAGTGATAGTCGCTTTCAAAGATTTTATTAATAAATTCCTTGAGGTATACTTTAATGACTAGAAAATATATGGGTTGATTAAGGACCATATTTAGAGTATTCAGTTGATGCTCGAACGCTGCAGAAAATTTCAAATTTCTTTAAATTTGAAGAAATGCATTTTTTTGTACCTGTTTTGGTATTTTGGTTCTTGTCATATGCAGAGAAGGGATGCTGATGGATCCTACAAAGATCACTATAACTGTCAACCTACCCCCACCTTCATCTATTAAACAATTGATGGCTTCATTGGATCATATTGGTTATTACTGGAAGTTTATCAGAGGTTATGTCGAGATTATAGCTTCGATGGAGAAATTGTTGAAGAAAGATGTACTGGAATGATGAATGTCAAAAGCTGGGTGTGCTCAAAGAAAAAATGGCTTCAACACCTATTATGTTCTTCTAAGACTGGCAAAAATAATTTCATGTGCATTTCAAGGCCTTTTCTATTGCATTAGGAGTGGTACTTGCACAACCATGTGAGGGATCTATTAATCACCCCATTGCAGTTGCCAGTAGAAAGTTGTTGATTGTAGAGAAAAATTTTACAATGACAGAGACGAAGGGGCTTGCTATGGTATATGCACTTCAAACATTTTGATATTATTTACTGGGTGGTTACTTTAAGATGTTTACAGATAATTCTGCATTGAAAAATCTGGTCAATAAGCCAATGTTTGGGGGGAATGTATGTCGATGGATCATTTTCTTCCAAGAATTTGACTTTGAAAGTTTTGTAAATCTAGGAATATTGAATGTGGGTGTTGACCATCTCTCGAGGATAGAAATTGGGGAAGAACCTACTAATTTAGATGATAATATTCCCGATGCGCAAGTATTTGTAATCAAAATGGTCGATGATTACTATGAAGACATTGTGCAATTCTTGAATACGGGAAGAACACTGAAATAATTTAGTACAATGCAGAAGAAACAATTGGTTGTAAAATATAGAAAATTTCAGCTTATGGCTGGAAAATTAGATCAGATGCAACAGGAAGAGATACTACGTCACTATATCTTGGAACATGAGTGACAAATGATGTTAGCTGAAGCTCATGCCAAAGTGGAAGGGGGCACTATGTAGGAAAAGGGACAGTAAAAAATATTTTATAGGAAGGGTTGTGGTATTATATAGTCCATTTAGATGCGCTTGACTACTATCAAAGTTGTGACATCTTCCGATGTATAGGGAAACCATCTCGATGGGATGGAATTCCATTGGTACTGCGGATAACCTTGCAGATTTTTTATAAGTGGGATGTCAATTTTATGGGTCATATTAACCCACCAGGAAGACAGAAAGGTGCTTGGTATATAATGACCGCAACATATTATTTAACCAGATGGGATTAAGTAGCTCCAATAAAGGATTGTATTGCAATGACTGCTACTATGTTTTTATTCGATCATGTGGTGACTAGGTTTGGCTACCCAAGATCCCTAGTAAGAGACAAGGGTACACATTTTGTTAATATAGTGATTGAGAAAATGATTGAAGAATTTTAGATCCATTACAAGAAGACACCGACATACCACCCGCGGGATAATGGAATCGTTTAATCTTTTAATAAGATTTTGGAACATGCACTTACTAATATTTGCAATGCGAATCGTGACGATTGGGATCACAAATACTTGCATTATTATGGGTTTATCGAACAACATGTAAGAATATCACAGGAGATACTCCCTTTAGATTGGTTTATAGACATGAGGATATCATGCCTATGGAATATATTGTACCTAGCTTAAGAATAGTTGCAATTACTGTGATGATGGATGTTGGTGCAATTAATGAAATATTGTCATAGTTTTTATAGTTGGAAGAAGATCGGTTGCTTGTGAGCTACCAACAACGAGTTAAAAAGGAGAGACAAAAGGATTGGCATAATAGACATATTAAGTTCAAGCAATTTCAGTATGGTGGCTTTATCCTTCTTTACCACAGTAAGTTCTTAAAACACCTTGGTAAGCTTCAAAAACACTGGTTAGGACCATGTATTGTCAATTGCATTACAAATGGGGGTGCAATTCAGTTGCAAAAGTTAAATGACACACTCCTAGATGGTTTAGTAAATGGAAGTTAGCTAAAACCTTATAGGGACAACTATACTTCTCTCAACTGAGTTTGTATATAAAGTTAAAAAAAATGATTTGTCAAAGTCTGGTATATAAGTCTTGATTTGTCTATCGAGGTCTTGTATATCTATTGTAGTTTGGGTGTCACAATCAAATTTATCTATATGTCGAATTTAGTTTTGTGTCACATTGGGATTTGGAAGTGTGCTCTTCTTTCAAGTCCATAATTAATTCACGGTAATTAGATTCTTTTATGGAAAACGTAGTGGCAGATTTAATGGATCCTTGTCATAAATGACTAAAATTATTTAAGCATGTGAATGGATTGGTTGTGATCACCTTTTCTAATTATTACTAATGATCGAGCCAGAATAAATACCCACATGATCAAACCATTTTTCCGCATGTGTAGATCTATTTTAGCACCAAAGGAGGTTCAGTTGTCTCATCATGCTGAGTGTGAAGTATATTTAGCAATATATTCATCAACATTTTATGAAGCTAGCTACTATGTGTTGCAAGTTTTAGTTATGGAGATACATATGTCAAGTTCTAGCACTGTCATGGGCTCTACTCTGGAGATCCTGCATGTTATACCTATTTTCGAGGAGGCACTAGAGGTTGTTTCATGGCCTCTCCCTGTAATCCCATTAAGGAATAAACAAATGGTCGACAAGGTAGTTTTTTTCTGAACAGAGATTTAAAGTTGGCCATGATGTTGAAGCTTTAGGATCTGGTGCAACGACCATACTATCTAGATATATTCCACCTAGGAAATATTATTCCCTCCATGTTATCATTAGAAAGAATGGAAAGTATCCACTAGTAAATCCATCCATTCTGAAAGGAGTTCATGTAACAATGAACACCATGGCTAGTCTGAACAGATTGTCATTCTTTGACCATGACCTGAGGAAGTTCCCCAAATTTCACATGTCAAATTATATGACATAGGTGCATCTATTCGAAGGAGGGCCTATTCAGTTGGTCCCAATGGATTGGGATTATGGATTAGAGAAGTATGGCATATTGTCACTTTTGTATATTCCCCATTTTGGTCGAACTACCAAATTTAATATACACATAAAGAAAATATTTGTTTGTTTCTTTTGGCCACTTTCCTCACTCGCACGACCCAGGTTTTGTGAATCCTGTCGATCCAACAATTACCCGAGATACCGACCCGACAGAGAAAGCCCTGTCGGCAACACATGCAAAGCAGACGCAGTCTCACCCGAGATATCTCTTAGATGGGTAGCCGCTGGAACCATGTTTCTATGATTGTCGAGGGATTATAGTCCCTTGGATCTTAGCCAAGGAGCTCAATGAAGGAAACAAGATGGCTAGATAGAGGATTCAGTTCTGCATGACCAAGCACAAATACATGTTATTGCACGTGACTTGACCTTCCTTCCCACCTCGCAACTGGCGTAACTTGTGCGATTCAGCTGACTCATATCAAATGGACCTATGACCCTATTCATGATTCAAGATAGGACCATACAAGTCGATATACATATGTTTATTTCGATATTGCCTCCCGATCATTCATCTATTGATTACAAAGTAACATCAGAGAATTAAGCAACATTCAACATTCTACAGAAAGAAAATAGTAACCATTCACATAGAAATTCACCACATCAATCATTCATTTAGACACAAGAGATAACATGGAAACCAATCTGGGGAAAACCACCAAGGTGCTCTTCATCTGGCATGAGAAAGGATAGAAGTACACCTTGCAGTCTACGGGATGTAGACTGATCTTAAGATATGTCTTTAAGCTCAGACTTATGGCTCTCATGCTCTATATCTTATTTATTCTAATCTACTTCTATCACCTACAGATCCACACACCTCCTGGATCGACCTTCCTAGCATCTGCACCACTCAAGCAGAGCTCTCCTATTGCACTAACTCTAACTGCCTCTTGTAGAAACCTGACCGCTCTCCTCTTCAGATCTAATTTTTGCAACTGTATACATATCTCGACCATCAAACCTACTTCGTAATTATTACTAACAAAAAGAAACATTATAACTATTGAATCCCTCCTACTTATATTATTTTACATGACCATGCACGGTCGACTACTTACAGGCAGTTTGTTAACTGTCACCATCAGCCATCCCTTAGGCTACAGCTGTGGTGATCATGACTTGACACGAGGCACTAACGGCCTTACTTAGAGCATGATTCCACTCATGTGGCATCCATAGAATTAATCCGACTTCTACACCCATGAATTCCCTGTCGCTTTTTGGCCATTTATTATTTGTGCGCTTCTGCGCTTTCCCTTCCTTCATCGCGCACCTCTCTATTCTGCCTGTGCGGTTCCTTCGCATCCTTTGCGATCTTCCTTTGTTTTTTCTGTGATCTTCCTTTTCTTTCCTCACACATGCAGTGCATCTTTCTAGTTGCACACATGTGCTTCTTCCCTATGCTCCTTTCCCGGGCCAACATGCCCCCAACACTCACCTATTGCTTGTCCTGAGCCACTAAGCACAGGAAATATGAAAGTCGCGACTAGTGCTGCATCTTTTACAAAATTTTCTTCCTCTGTCTTCTTTTTTCTTGTGCAGATCTTTTTTTTTCTAAGGTTATACTTGGTTTTATACAATTTCTTCTTCAGCCTCTTCCGATAATTTTATGCCCGCAAGTTTGTCTTGTGCGTGGTTCGGGCCTTCTTGATGACGCTCCTTTTGTTCTGCTTCATCTTTCTTTCCGCCTTTATCTTTGTTTTTATCTTCTTCTCTTGTTTCTTCTCTTTGTTCTTCTTCGCTCATAGCCTTGGTTATATATTTCTGCACCAGTTGTTCTGTACTTCCAACCTTCTGCTGGAACTGGGCTAGAATAGGAGTAAGCCATTCTATCTCCCGGTAAGCTTCATTTGCCTATTGCTCAAGTTCTTGCACTCTGTTGCTGCTAGGGTTCTCCAATGAGGTACTGACTAGTGTGTGAGTGAACTCATGTATTCGCTATTGGATAGGCTGAATTAACTCTGTCATCCTTTTAGCTTCAGCCTGCTGCTCAGTCGTTTCCTTGTTGCGCATGCTTTCCCGGTCGCGCATGGATCTTGACTTATCGAGGGGATGCTTAAGCTTAGTGCCTCTGGTGATGTTATCCTTTATTGGTAACTTCTTAATCTCAGCCTTCATTTCCAATATTTGTAAGTATACTTTCCATGCTTGCTTGGCTAGTTTCTCTATAGTCTAATCATCAATGAGTTGTTCCCATGTCGTAGAAAATTCTTCCATTGTTTCTGCGCAGGTGTTCTCGGCTTCCCTAAGCCGACCAACAACTTGATTTTCCAAATGTTTCCTTTGTTGTAGAACTTCAGGGGGCATGCTTAGCTACTGGCTTGTTTTCATCTCTTGGACCTGTTTCTTGAGGTCTGCAGCCAGTTTGGATAACCATCTTAATTGATGCATCGGTTCTGCTTCAGTATCTGCCTCCTCATCTGAGAGCTGCGCAATTGCCTCCTTTATCGCTTGTTCCAGGGAAGCTTGCCTATGTGCTTGGGATGCCAAGCCTTCCCACTAGCGGTTGATAACTTGTTTTCATTCCCTTGCTTTCCTGGTTACCTTAGCTACTTGGTATGCAACTGCATTTTATCGGATTCTAACTTCTGTGGTAGCGACATGCTGAATAGAGTATATCTACAGCAAGGTTAACTTCGAAAAATTTAAAATTAATGTATTCAAGTTATGGATGCTTTCCTCATTGTCTTCCTCTTTTGTAGAAAATACCTCTGCAGGCATTTCTATTCTTAGAGGTGGGAGCATTACTGGTATCGCTAGGGTATCTACCTGGTTTACACCATAGGTTTCAGCCTGCATGGTATCTTGTACTTCTCTGACAGTCTATGTGAGTTGGTTAAACTTTGTAGTGATGGCTTTCGTCTAATTGGTTTTCCTGGTCATAATATTTCCCAAAATTTTCTCAGTTACTTCGGCAACTAGGTCACGAAGAAAGGTCAGGTCATTGTCTGCTATGCCCATGACTTGGGGCTGATTAAGCTTTTGCTTCTTGCCATGAGGGAATCTTAATGTGTCTTCTTCTTCCTCCTCCTGCATGGGCTGCTTTCCCTTCATTTTTTTGGCTCGCTTGATGCTTAGCTCCTCATTAGCAACGAGGTCTTCGAGGTCGACATTGGGTGGGTCTCTCTCTTATGCTACTTCATCTTCTTGGGAGCCATCCTGATGCTCCTGGGTACTAGTATTTGTGCAGTCTTGGTTTGGGTTCTCTTGTGGATCCCCCTATGGTACTTGATGTCCTACAGGAACCTCCTTATGATGGCTAACCCATTCTTGAGGCCAATATTTGATTTCTCGCTCAATATCCGCATCTCAAAGAATGAAGAAGGTTGGGAGTGCCTATTTCTTGTGGTTCCCACATAGATGCAAGATGATATTGTGAGGGGTAGCATGGAATAGAATGAATGGATACTTTGTAACCATCGTGTTGAGGCCTAGAAATTTGTAGGCAACAACAGAAAGGGATTCTCCCTAGTCAACGTTCCCAACTAGCCCGTGACTGTTTGGTATGGGGAATCCGTCCGGTTTGCGGTCCGACTACCGTAGTTCAAAGTAACAAAAACAAAGGTTTTACCGGTTGTGTCCGCATACCAAACAGTCACGGGCTAGTTGGGAACGTTGACTGGGGAGAATCCGTCCGATTTGCGGTTCGACTACCGTAGGTCAAAGTAACAAAAACAAAGGTTTTACCGGTTGCGGCCCGGTCCACCGTGTATATTTTTGTATTTTTTTTTACTTTATTATGATATGCAGATGCCTAATTAATCATGCAGGGTGATAAAGATACACGGAGCGTTCACAATGTGATGCGCAAGTTCTTACCTCTCGTCTTAGGCTCACAAGCATCTAAATCACATGTGCAGCAGTGAAATAAACTAACTATCAATCTATCTACCTATCCCCGGGGAGCAAACTGTAATTTAATTATGAGTAATGTGTATTGTGCATGCATCATAAAGAGAAATTACAGGTAGCTGATGTTTCTTTTCACAACACATGAACAATTAAAAGGTATTTCAACAATCAGATAGCCAATTGTTTTATGAACAGCCTACATTACTCATGGTGGTAGTTCCACAAAATAAACCAGAAATCATTTAAACAAGAACATAGGTTCTAAAAGTTAGAACGATCTCACGGTTAATGGACAGAAACTGGAAAAACAAAATAGTTCATCTTTCAGCCATCCACAGCATAAAATTCGAAAGTGCCACCAATCTTCCTCCAACAAGCAAACAAGACTTCTTTATTGCAAAGAGAAATAGTTCTTCTTACAATATAGCATTTCATGTCTAACTGGGAAAAAGTCCCCCTTTCCCTCTTAGTCTATTACATTTATACAAAAAGGTGAGATGGTTGGGCTTCCCAACTCTTCGTTTCCCAATGCTTGACTTTTCTCAAAGGTTTTCACAAAAGGTTACATATTACAAAAATGATCGATCCTTTATGAGGAGGGTCCCACTTGGGCATCTAGAAATTTCTTCCAAGCTGAAGCATCAGAGGCAATGCCCTCAAACGCGCAGGGTTCCAAAAACTGAATGTTGATTTCAAATTTTTCATCCTGGTTCTTTATAGCTTCGACTCTGACTGAGCTCAACCGAAGCTGGTCTTCCAAAAGCTGCACACTAACGGCTGCATGGCCCACTTCACTTCTCAGAATCTGGCCATTAATGGCCTTAATGTGTTGTATTCTTGCTTCTTCATCCTAATGTCTTTTCTGTAATATCTCCACAAATGAATTGTGGTCTGGGAAATCATCCAGCCTCTGCTCGGCTTCTACCTGGCACCGGTTGTATGTAATGAGGACTCTCCTAAAAAATTCCGTGCAGGCTCCCTTTGTCTTCTTGACTACTTTCTTGAAATCCTCTGCGGTGTTAATAGCAAATTCTATTAAGTCGTAATCCCTCTTGAGTGCTTGTTTATCTTTTGATGGCAGCTCTGCTAGAGTTTCTTCATTGCTTTCCAACCTCGCCATTCTTGCAGTTAGGACCTCGAGGACGTCCTGAGATCTGTCCAAAAAGTAAGATGCAATTTCCAAGATCTCTTCCAATCAGCCATCAATCTGCAGCACTCTATATCTTTCCTCTTCAACAGCAGTCTGTAGCTGCACCATCTTGGCTTTTTGGGCCAAAACATGCTCTTTGAATGGCGGGAGGTTAACCTGTTGCTCCCTTGCTTCCTCCAGAGCAGCTGTCAGAGAAGAAATCTATTCTTGATGTTTCTCTTTCTACTCTTGGGAGTGCATCTCACTGGCCTGTAAGATAATATTTTGCTGCTCTTCTAGCTCTTCTACCTTCTCCTGCTGCCGTTCCTTTTCTATCTTTAGTTCTTGATATTCTTTCTGTATTTTCTCCAGGGATTCTTATGTTGTGTCTCTGACCTATCTTTCTACTTGGAGGGCCTGCAATTCAGCCTTAGAAGCCTTTATCTCCCTCTGCATGTCTTCATACTTCCGCTTCAGCCTATTGCTTTCTTCTCTCTCTTTCCTCAGTGTATTTTTTATATGAGCAGAGGACTTCTAGGACTGCTCCAAGTCAGTTATTACCTTGTCCATGTTATCTTCTGAGGCGTGGATTAGTATAGTCCCAGCTCTCAGGGTGAATCTTGGATCTTGGTCTGTTCCCAACATGACAGTCGTATCCGTGATCATTTTACCAGGCATATCTCCTGTTTCAACCCTCTTTTCTGTTCTCTTTATTATCCTCTTTGTAGCCCTGTCATAAAACATAGTGTTAAAATCAAGGATTTCTTCTCCCTTTTTCTGCACAAGGGGACTAGCTTCAGTGTGGGGACCATCGGTGTGCTGGCAGTAGGCACTTGTTGGTCCTGAACCTCAGGGTTCTCCATGTCCTGGGTCTGTCCTCTAGCTATTTCAGAAGCTGACTGCTCTGTTTGTGTCAACTTTAGACTTTCATCTTCTTGCTTTTGAAGCTCCTCATCCAGTTTCCTTTTCTTTTCTTCTTCTTCTTTCTTAGCTGCTTCTTCTGCTTTCTCAGCTGCTTCCTGAGCAGCCCTTCTTTTCGCTTCTTCTTCTGTATGCAGCCATCCTACAGCTTCTTGTGCCAACCTCTGAGCTTCTTCATTTCTCCTTTTGGCTTCTTCCTCAGCCTTAGCCTGTTCATCCCCCTTCCCACCTTTGGTGGTGATATTCTTCTTGAATCTTCTCCTCAGTGCTGTCATGTTCGGGGCACTTCAGAAGACAGATTCTTCCCTATCAAAATGGTGGGTATACTCAAAATGCACATTGTGCTCTTTACAGTGTTCAGCCACTTTGCCTTGAGTATCATTCCTACAGAAGGGCATTTCGCCAAAATGAAATCTTTCCAGTTCTTCTACAAATTCATCGACCTTCTTCACTTTGGTGAACTTGTAGCTTCCTAGATTGAAGGGAAAAGGGGGATAGGCTGTCTTCTTGTGCTCAAACAGAAAGCTTCCTATTCCATCCAGGAACACTTGTCTGACTGCCTCCTTGTGAATAATGTAATCAGTTGCATATTTGGGCAGCAGGGAAGGTGCTCTCGAACCTCCAAACATCCTAAAGTACAGGCCATTTTCAGTCAAATAGTAGTCTGCATACTCTGCTATTACTTGCAGGGCCTCCTCCGACATACAATCACACTCCTTCAGGAAAATGAGTGTGTATAGAGGAATAATGAAGTGTTCACAGACTTCTCTATAATGGCTGTGATATTTATGTGCCCACAATGGTTTATAAGCAACATAAACAGGCATTCTTTCCCTGTCCTAGATGCACCTGAGACCAGGGAAAGGCTGGTTGCATAGTATACATTCTATCAGTATGGAACTCATATAGAATTCCGATCTCTTCTGGTGTACTCCTCCCAAAGCTAAAGCCAAGCAAGTAGAAAGAATATTGGATACGAGGTTGGCCCAGTTGAAAATTGTCCCCTGGGTTGCAACATAAAAAATGATTGGGATCCATTCTAACTTGAAGAATCTACCATTTGCTCTTCCAAAAATCCAGTTCAGCATTAAAGCTATGAACCTGTAGGGAGCCCTTAAGCTAGCTGTATCGTAATCACCTGTTGGTCTGTATCTGTAATGTTTTCCTTGCGACATCATCTTTTTAAATGTCTCCACCAAATCCATTCTAATTTTGTTTAGCCAATCATCAGATAAAAAGACTTGGGCTTCTGGCAGGTGATAAGCCAGAGCTACATATCTAGGGCTATATGCAGCATAGCCATGTTTGTTAACATCCTCCAGAATCATTGTTGTGACATCTGCCCGAGGTAGAATCCATCCGATTACTTCAGAGCACGGGAACAGCTCTGGTATGGTGGCGATCTTCATCAGGGAAGATCTTTCTATGTTGGCATATAAGGATTCTTCTTCTAAGCCCATGTCAGGAACATTTCTTCAAGTGATCAATCTGTCTACTTCCCCCCACTTGTATTCAGGTTCGATACTAGAAATGCACTTAGTGTCTTCATAAATGTATTCATTTTTAGTGACAACTTCTACTTCTGGCTCTTCTTCGACCACAGGGGCATTCTTCTTTTGTCTCTTTGACATGGTGATCTCTTCCTGCCATAAAATTGTAATATTAATCCCTTTTGGCTGCGTGACAAACTGGTATACATCAATGTGTAGTGTGCCATTTCTTCTATGTTTAACATGATAGCAATCAGTCCATGAAGTAAATAAATGCATGTATAGCCTGAAATGGCCTAACTATAGAACTATTAAAACCCAATGTGCATCGTTCAGTAACTTAGTTTATGTCTAGCATGATGAAACATAGCTATATACAGTAAAATGTGCAATCTACCACTGATGTAGGATATTAAACAATTCTATCAGCCATATTCAAATGACAATAGATCTACATTAACATGCAACAAATCTCGGCTCTCTACGCACACCATGTTCGTTTCGCTGCACGGGAAAAATAGTGGTAACTACGCAGTTTTCTTCAATGGCGCCATGCTCACCCACTAAGAGTAATGACATATCCCTTTCAACAGGCTAGGGGTTCGAAACTAAGCTCGACTGAGGTCGCGTGGAACCGCGGGATGAAAACGATTGGGGTTCAAATGAATCGGAAGACCAAAATGGCACAAACAGTCCCAAACCCCCAAGGAAGGCCATGGAAAACCTAGCTCCTACCCACCATCATTACGCAGGGCGGTTTGGCGTAGACATCGTAACGACCGTCTGCACCAAACCCCCTCACTCTCTACACGCAGGGTTGGAAAATAAACGGTGGTGAGGGGAAAACTACTCCGCACGTCAAACTGCCCTCCCACGGTCTACTATGATACGAAATCCTCCAACTATGTAGGAAATTACGGGGTCAAGTAAATGGTCGGGAAAACAGACCACTGTAGCAAGCATAACCCCCAAACGTTCAACAGAAAGGGAAAGGAAAACGAAGCCTACCTGGAACTGATGTGTAACCAGCGTGTAAGGTGGGACGAAGACAATCAGACTTCCACAGTTGCCACCTGGATGTGGGAACCAGCACTAGGGTCCAAACAAGTTCGAGCACTTGACAGCACGATAACGACAGGGCTTGGCGATCAAAAAATAACAATAGAAAAAACTAACGCATCGACCCCGTATATAGTCAACCACAACGGTCGAGCAAAGATCGGAAGGCGGAGAGCTTTTAAATCGGAATATGAAAGAAAACGCCCTTCCGCAACGTCGGATGATCGAAGCTCCAAGCCATCCGCAACGAGTAAAGTTACGTTGAAAGCAACACGCATACACATTGGAAGGGCTAGTGTCTCTTTCATCTGTAATGGCAGAACTGTAAAGCGCACCATCATCCGGAACACTGGAACTTACGTTGGAAGCGGAACATCTAAGAGATCGGTAAGGAAAAGCGTTCGGCAGCCGCAATGGCAGAGCTAACAAAAGGTCCAACCTTCCGCAACAGTGGGCTAAAAATGACTCAAATGGCTAGAAGGAGAAAAATTCCGACAGCCGCAATGGCGGCAGCCGAAGCCTTACAGGTTCAATATAAAAAATCAAAGCGGGAGAAAAACTTCAAGCCATAATCGAGAGAGATTGTGATTTACCGTCCGCAACGCCGGAAGGGGAAGGCTCCCCGCAACCGCAACGAAGGAATCCCATGACTTACGGGAGCAATGGAAATGACAAACGGACCTGAAATGTCAAAGCACTGGTCGGAAGAAGTAGCAGTTTCCTTCCGCAATGGCCGAGAAAGAAATGATAAAAGTTCCGATGCCAAAATGCAAAAGCAGCCGATGAAAATCAATCGAAACGGGAGAAAAGTCGAAGTTAAAACCGAAATTCTATCCGCAACAGCGGAGAAATAAATGAGAAGTACTTCCTATTCAAACATGTTGTGACTGCATTTAACAAGAGCAATGAAGTTTGATCAGACGTTGGATCTTTTCAAGCGTTAAAGCAAGGGGTAGATCAATCCAAACATAGGAAAACAAAGAAGAAAATCAACTGATCCAAAGCAAAGGAGGGTCCTAAAAAATTTTGGAATTTATGGAATTTGTTGTAGCTGCAACAATTGGTGACTACCTGGTGAACCCCAGATTTCTGAATTAACTCCTTCCCAGTGCAAGACCGTCTGAATAAGAGTTGAGATCTTCTAGATGTTTGTATCCCTAAGCTGGCCAACCTATGCATTTAAATCATTGAGAAGTAGTCCATTCTTTGGGAAATGGTAACATAAAAAATATTGCAAGTCTGAATAACTCTTTTGAGGCCTAATAAATGAGGTTTATTTTACCCGTCCTTAGGTAGTTTCAAGCTTGGACACCACAGGATTGTAATAGATAGCAAACAGCATTATCCTTTTGTTCCCCATTCCCATGCCAATTGCACTTTGGTGCCATTTGAACTTTAGTTATTTTGATTCCTCCATCTGCCTTTCTTACTGAATTTCAATTCAGGATCCTCTATCCCATAGTGTCCTTTTGTGTGAGCAGTGTATTTCATGTTTCGGCTCATAGACGGAGAGGATCTTCCAGTGATTTAGTACTTATGCTTTTGATACTTTGCTCTGATATGTCTTGTTTCCTTTAAGGATTTTTGACTCTTAATAGCTTTTAGCTTTTCTGAAATTATGGCATGGGATCATTTATATATGATATACTGTTTACCTTGCTCCCTTTTTGTGGGTCTTTTGCTATCACCCCCTTGGATATTTAAGATGTGAAATGGATGGAGCCTCGAAATAGTATTCCAGGCCTCTTTACTTCTGAGTTATTTAAAGGGGTTAAGTAATACTTCAATGAATGCATGGCCAGTTAGGAATACTACTACTAGAATACATTCTATGTTTAAAGCACAGTCTTTTGCTTAAGATATCAGTTACTAAAGAACCCTGATGTTTCCATTGCAACCAAAATTTTGCCTCTTTATTCGAAAATAGAGCAGTAAAGGAAACAACATCAAATCAAATAATCAAAAGAAACAACATCAAAGCATCAAAGAAAAACAACATCAATTTATTTATGTACAAAGCAAAAGAAAAAGAAAAAGGTGCCCTCCCTTAAGAATCTTCCATCAAACAAGTTAAGGGGTGGGATGGATTATAGACATAAGATATCTAACCATGGTCTAGCTAGGCTATTTTTGCAATTGAACACATGTCTACAATCCTACATTCATCTTCATCATCCTGAGGAAATTCAAGAAGCTCAGGCTGATAGTTAATCTTAGAACTGGCCTTTCTTGAGGTATGATGTCTTGGTTTAAGCTCAGTCAGATAATTTCCCAAGACAGAATCAGCAGAATCATTACCTTCTCCCAGTTTAGTGACAGTATGCTTCATGTAAGGCTCTCTCAAAATCTTAATCTTATTTGGGGTACCCGTGAGAGGCAACAATAAATGAGACCAATCTGAAGAAAAATAGCCTTTTAACCTGGCAGACCAATATCTGTTGAGAATAATCCCATATCCACTAGGTATGTCAGCCACAGTAATGTCAATAAATTGACAAATCTTGTTGTTTGCAGACAAGCGAATGAGGACATTTTTCATTTCTCCCACTACTTTGACACCTGTGCTGTCTAATTGCGTTACTTCACAAAATGTGGATTCTGGCTGTCCATTTATCTTTTTGCAAATCTCCAGTGGCATAACATTCACCGCTGATCCAGAATCTACTAAGCAATTATGCACATTATGATTCAGCATTTCTAGGGTCAAAAGAAAAGGTGGGGTATCATCTTTCTCTTCCCAACCTAGTTCTATGTCTTCTTCTCCTGGTTGGTTTTGAGTAGGTATATACTCTTCAAGCTCTCCAACTTCATTAGTGTTTCCCCCATTTTTCACCTACCTGTTCTTCTACAGTTTTGACAGGCTCACTAATTGGTTTGGTTTCCTGGTTGACCATAGTGACTTTAGGTGTTTTATGTTTAACATTTACATCTACCTGTCTTTTGACATTCTTTTGCAGTCTTTTGATCTTCGAAATTGTTAAATCCATGTCCTCTGTTGATGTAGGTGTGTATTCAGTTTTGGGAGCACTCTCTTCAGTGTCAAACAACGAGATACCATTCCATGAAAACATAGTGTCATTATCTTATTTTCCCATAGTCTTGTTTTTCCTTTTCCTCTTTGCCACTATCCTTGGTTAATTTAGAATCTAGCAGCTGATTCATAACCAATGTCATCGAATTCAACCATTGAGGGCACTTCTTTTCCGAATGAGGTTGTTGGTGAAAAGTGCAGAAATTATCACCCCCTACTTATGTTATGTTTACTAATGGTAAATTTGGTGGAGGTATTTTCCATTGGTTGCTATCCTCTCTTTTTTGGTAGTAGGGTTTGTGAGTTTTCTTAGCTTCCCTTCCTTTCTCCAGATCTATTATTCTGTTGGATAGATTCTACATCATTTTCAGCATTCCTTGATAATCATATGATTGTTCCTCTTTAGGTTTAGACAGCAATAACGTTCTTCTATTTGTAGTTTTCTCTCCAGGTAAATCAGGATAATATTCTACACTTTCCCTTTCAGCCTCTACCCTTTCAGCCTCTTCATAAGTCTCTACCAATGTAGGTTTGGCTTTCATCTTGGAAAACATGGACAGCTCAGGTCCTAGGGCTGAGGTATAATATTCAATTAAGACTTTGTATGTGGGTCTGTTAGCTTCAGAAAATTTATTTAGGTATATTGAAAATATTTGAGTGAAACTATGTACCTTCTCATTCTTCCCTTTCCTTAACAAACCAAGACCTTTCATCAATGAGGCATGTGTTTTTTGGGCTGTGTATTTACTTTTGAAAACCCTTTCGAAGGTGTCCCAATCAGGAATAGAGTTTACAGGTAGAGAAAAATACCATGAAGCAGCTGCCCCTTTCAAGGTATGAGGAAATAATCTACAGACAACATCTTCGTACTCCCCATCCCCTAAACCTTCTACTGCCAAATAGAAACTTTGTAAGTGGTCATCTACAGCAATCCTTTCCTCAGGGTCAAAATTAGGCAGCATCTTATCAAAATCTTGAGGTAGGTTATGCAATGGAGGTGTGAGTTTCAAAGGGGTTCTAGCTTTCCAAGCAGGAAATAGGTTGGGCTGATTCACAATTACACCAGCCATGAGCACAGGTAAAAGAACAAGGTCTAAGTAAAGAGCAACATAGGGTGAGGATAGGATTTCTTACTTCAAAGGTAAGACCGAAACCTGTATGTACTTGGGTCAGGTTGCAAGCTTCAAACATCTACTGGTGGGGTAATCTTGGGAAAAATAAGTTTCCACGGCCAGCCATGCACTGGCGTCCCTCCTTCTAGCACCAGAACTGTTGAGGCCTAGAAATTCATAGGAAACAACAGAAAGGGATTCTCCCCATTCAACGATCCCAACTAGCCTGTGACTGTTTGGTATTGGGAATCCATCCGGTTTGCGGTCCGGCTACCGTAGGTCAAAGTAACAAAAACAAAGGTTTTACCAGTTGCGGCCCGGTCCACCGTGTATATTTTTGTATTTTTTTTACTTTATTATGATATGCAGATGCCTAATTAATCATGTAGGGTGATAAAGCTACACGAATCGTTCACAATGTGATGCGCAGGTTCTTACCTCTCGTCTTAGGCTCACAAGCATCTAAATCACATGTGCAGCAGTGAAATAAACTAACTATCAATCTATCTACCTATCCCCGGGGAGAAAACTGTAATTTAATTATGAGTAATGTGTATTGTGCATGCATCATAAAGAGAAATTACAGGTAGCTGATGTTTCTTTTCACAACACATGAACAATTAAAAGGTATTTCAACAATCAGATAGCCAATTGTTTTATGAACAGCCTACATTACTCATGGTGGTAGTTCCACAAAATAAACCAGAAATCATTTAAACAAGAACATAGGTTCTAAAAGTTAGAACGATCTCACGGTTAATGGACAGAAACTGGAAAAACAAAATAGTTCATCTTTCAGCCATCCACAGCATAACATTTGAAAGTGCCACCAATCTTCCTCCAATAGGAAAACAAGACTTCTTTATTGCAAAGAGAAATAGTTCTTCTTACAATATAGCATTTCATGTCTAACTGGGAAAAAGTCCCCCTTTTCCTCTTAGTCTATTACATTTATACAAAAAGGTGAGATGGTTGGGCTGCCCAAACCTTTGGGCTTCCCAACTCTTCGTTTCCCAACGCTTGAATTTTCTCAAAGGTTTTCACAAAAGGTTACATATTACAAACATGACTGATCCTTTATGAGGAGGGTCCCACTTGGGCATCTAGAAACTTCTTCCAAGCCGAAGCATCAGAGGCAATGCCCTCAAACGTGCAGGGTTCCAAAAACTGAATGTTGATTTCAAATTTTTCATCCTGGTTCTTTATAGCTTCGAATCTGACTGCGCTCAACCGAAACTGGTCTTCCAAAAGCTACACACTAACAGCTGCATGCCCCACTTCGCTTCTCAGAATATTTCCATCAATGGCCTTAATGTGTTGTATTCTTGCTTCTTCATCCTGATGTCTTTTCTGCAATATCTCCACAAATGAATTGTGGTCTGGGAAATCATCCAGCCTCTGCTCGGCTTCTACCTAGCACCAGTTGTATGTAATGAGGACTCGCCTAGAAAATTCCACGTAGGTTCCCTTTGTCTTCTTGACTGCTTTCTTGAAATCCTCTGTGGTGTTAATAGCAAATTCTATCAAGTTGTAATCCTGCTTGAGGGCTTGTTTATCTTTTGATGGCAGCTCTGCTGGAGTTTCTTCATTGCTTTCCAACCTCGCCATTCTTGCAGTCAGGACCTCGAGGACATCCTGAGATCTGTCGACAAAGTAAGATGCAGTTTCCAAGATCTCTTCCAATCGGCCATCAATCTGCAGCACTCTACATCTTTCCTCTTCAACAGCAGTCTGTAGCTGCAGCATCTTGGCTTTTTGGGCCAAGACATGCTCTTTGAATGGTTGGAGGTTAACCTGCTACTCCCTTGCTTCCTCCAGTGTAGCTGTCAGAGAAGAAATATGTTCTTGATGTTTCTCTTTCTTCTCTTGGGAGTGCATCTCACTGGCCTGTAAGATAATCTTTTGCTGCTCTTCTAGCTCTTCTGCCTTCTCCTGCAGCTGTTCCTTTTCTATCTTCAGTTCTTGATATTCTTTCTGTATTTTCTCCAGGGATTCTTGTGTTGTTTCTCTGACCTGTCTTTCTACTTGGAGGGCCTGCAATTCAGCCTTAGAAGCCTTTATCTCCCTCTGCATGTCTTCATACTTTCGCTTCAGCCTATTGCTTTCTTCTCTCTCTTTCCTCAGTGTATTTTTTAACTGAGCAGAGGACTTCTGCGACTGCTCCAAGTCAGTTATTACCTTGTCCATGTTATCTTCTGAGGGATGGATTAGTGCAGTCCCGGCTCTCAGGGTGAATCTTGGATCTTGGTCTGTTCCCAACATGACAGCCATATCCGTGATCATTTTACCAGGCATATCTCCTATTTCAACCCTCTTTTCTATTCTCTTTATTATCCTCTTTGTAGCCCTATCATAAAACACAGTGTTAAAATCAGGGATTTATTCTCCCTTTTTCTGCACAAAGGGGACTAGCTTTAGTGTGGGGACCATGGGTGTGCTGGCAGTAGGCACTTGTGGGTCTTGAACCTCGGGGTTCTCCATGTCTTGGGTCTGCCCTGTAGCTGTTTTAGAAGCTGACTGCTCTGTCTGTGTCAACTTTAGCCTTTCAGCTTCTTGATTTTGAAGCTCCTCATCTAGCTTCCTTTTCTTTTCTTCTTATTCTTTCTTAGCTGCTTCTTCTGCTTTCTCAGCTGCTTCCTGAGCAGCTCTTCTTTTCGCTTCTTCTTCTAGCTTGAAGGGCAAAGGGGGATAGGCTGTCTTCTTGTGCTCAAACAGAAAGTTTCCTATTCCATCCAGGAACACTTGTCTGACTACCTCCTTGTGACTAATGTAATCAGTTGTGTATTTGGGAAACAGGGAAGGTGCTCTCGAACCTCCAAACATCCTAAAGTGCAGGCCATTTTCAGTCAAATAGTAGTCTGCATACTCCGCTATTACTTGCAGGGCCTCCTCCGACATACAATCACACTCCTTTAGGAAAATGAGTGTGTATAGAGGCATAAGGAAGTGTTCACAGACTTCTCTATAATGGCTGTGATATTTATGTTCCCACAATGGTTTATAAGCATAATAAACGGGCATTCTTTCCCTGTCCCAGATGCACCTGAGACCAGGGAAAGGCTGGTTGCATAGTATACAGTCTATCAGTATGGAACTCATATAGAATTTCGATCTCTTCTGGTGTACTCCTCCTAAAGCTGAAGCCAAGCAAGAGAAAAGACTATTGGATACGAGGTTGGTCCAGTTGAAAATTGTCCCCTGGGTTGCAACATAAAAAATGATTGGGATCCATTCTAACTTGAAGAATTTACCATGTGCTCTTCCAAAAATCTGGTTTAGCATTAAAGCTATGAACCTGTAGGGAGCCCTTAAGCTAGCTGTATCGTAATCACCTGTTGTTCTGTATCTGTAATGTTTTCCTTGCAACATCATCTTTTTAAATGTCTCCACCAGATCCATTCTAATGTTGTTTAGCCAATCATCAGATAAAAAGACTTGGGATTCTGGCAGGTGATAAGCCAGAGCTACATATCTAGGGCTATATGCAGCATAGCCCTGTTTGTTAACATCCTCCAGAATCATTGTTGTGACATATGCCCGAGGCAGAATCCATCCGGTTACTTCAGAGCACGGGAACAGCTCTGGTCTGGTGGCAATCTTCATCAGGGAAGATCTTTCTATGTTGGCATATAAGGATTCTTCTTCTAATCCCATGTCAGGAACCTCTCTTCGGGTGATCAATCTGTATACTTCCCCCCACTGGTATTCAGGTTCGATACCAGAAATGCACTTAGTGTCTTTGTAAATGTATTTAGTTTTAGTGACAACTTCTACTTCTGGCTCTTCTTCGACCATAGGGGCCTTCTTCTTTTGTCTCTTTGACATGGTGAGCTCTTCCTGCCATAAAATTGTAATATTAAGCCCTTTTGGCTGAGTGACAAACTGGTATACATCAATGTGTAGTGTGCCATTTCTTCTATGTTTAACAAGATAGCAATCAGTCCATGAAGTAAATAAATGCATGTATAGCCTGAAATGGCCTAACTACAGAACTATTAAAACCCAATGTGCATCGTTCAGTGACTTACTTTATGTCTAGCATGATGAAACATAGTTATATACAGTAAAGTGTGCAATCTACCACTGATGTAGGATATTAAACAATTCTATCAGCCATATTCAAACGGCAATAGATCTACATTAACATGAAACAAATCTTGACTCTCTGCGCATGCCATGGCCATTTCGCTGCGCGGGAAAAATAGTGGTAACTACATGGTTTTCTTCAACGACGCCATGCTCACCCACTAAGAGTAATGACATATCCTTTTCAGCAGGCTAGGGGTTCGAAACTAAGCTCGACTAAGGTCGCACAGAACCGCGGGATGAAAATGATTGGGGTTCAAACGACTCAGAAGCCCAAAATATCACAAACAGTCCCAAACCCCCAAGGAAGGCCATGGCAAAACTATCTCCTAGCCACCATCATTACGTAGGGTGGTTTGGCGCAGACAACATAATGGGCGTCTGTGCCAAACCCCCTCACTCTATACGCGCAGGGTTGCAAAATAAACGGTGGTGAGGGGAAAACTACTCCACGCGTCAAACCGCCCTTCCACGGTCTACTATGATACGAAATCCTCCAACTACATAGGCAATTACGGGGTCAAGTAAACGACCGGGAAAACAGACCACCGTAACAAGCATAACCCCCAAACGTTCAATGGAAAGGGAAAGGAAAATGAAGCCTACCTGGAACTGATGTGTAACTGGCGTGTAAGGCGGGACGAAGACAATTGGACTTCCATAGTTTCCACCTGGACGTGGGTACCAGGACTAGGGTCTAAGCAAGCTCGAGCACTCGACAGCACGATAGCGACAGGGCACGGCAGTCAAAAAATAACAATAGAAAAAACTAACGCCTCGACCCCATATATAGTCAACCACAACGGTCGAGCAAAGATCGGACGGCGAAGAGCTTTTAAATCGGAAGATGAAAGAAAATGCCATTCTGCAATGGCGGATGATCGAAGTGCCAAGCCATCCGCAACGAGTAAAGTTACATCGGAAGCAACACGCATACACATCGTAAGGGCTAGTGTCTCTTTCATCCGCAACAGCGGAACCATAAAGCGCACCATCGTCCGCAATGCCAGAACTTAAGTTGGAAGCGGAACGTCTAAGAGATCGGCAAGGAAAAGCGTTCGGCAGCCGCAACAACGGAGCTAACAAAATTTCCAACCTTCCACAACGGCGGGCTAAAAATGACTCAAAGGGCCGGAAGGAGAAAACTTCCAATGGCCGCAATGGCGGCAGCCAAAGTCTTACGGGTTTGATATAAACAATCAAAGCAGGAGGAAAAATTCAAGCCATAATCGAGAGAGATTGTGATTTACCGTCCGCAACGCCGAAAGGGGAAGGCTCCCCGTAGCCGCAACGGCAAAATCCCATGACTTACGGGATCAATGGAAATGACAAACAGACCCGAAACATCAAATCAGTGGTCGAAAGAGGAAGCAGTTTCCTTCCGTAACGGCGGAGAAAGAAATGATAAAAGTTCTGATGCCAAAACACAAAAGCAGCCGATGAAAATCAATCAAAACAGGAGAAAAGCCGAAGTTAAAACCGAAAGTCTATCCGCAACGGCGGAGAAATAAATGACAAGTCCTTTCGATTCAAACATGCTGTGAATGCATTTAACAAGAGCAATGAAGTTTGATCAGACATTGGATATTTTCAAGCGTTAAATCAAGTGGTAGATCAATCCAAACATAGGAAAACAAAGAAGAAAATCAACTGATCCAAAGCAAAGGAGGGTCCTAAAATTTTTTGGAATTTTGGGAATTTCTTGCAGCTGCAACACATCGTAGGATTCAACTGGTACTGCATGCGCACAATCTGTCGGAGCCTTTCTCCTTGTAGGAAGAATGTAATTATGGCATTGGTCTTGTGGTTATTGTCCTTGTGATCCTAGAGGTTTTGGTAAGGCCTGTCGAGGAACTCTACTGGGATATCCATGGGTTGATAATCCAGTGGCAGAGCCCATACCATAGATGAGATTAAAATTAAAAGCCATGAGAAGTGGAACTTCACCATGGGTTATTCCTACACTTCCTATGCATCATCCATTAGTTCGTTCAAGAGGAACTAGGACCATTTAATGTGCACACCTTGCGCACACTTTTCTACAAGCTCTCTGTTGAGGTGATGCACTCAGTAGGCCTCATCTTGCACAGGACCTTGCAACACAAGATTTTTGCTACAGCTCTTACAGCACTATCCTCTATGGAGTTAATGAGGAAACCCTTTCCGCCATAGAGAAGCTGGTACTTAGTATTCATGTTGTTTTTGTCTATATTTTCGCCCTTGTTGTTCAAGTATGGGGTCGGGTTGAGTCCTTGTAGTGACAGACTCGTAATGGCCGAAATCAGGTCCACCATAACCTCATATGGTTTTTTCAGCCATAGGTAGCCACCATGTAAGCATACCCAAAGCTACAGTGACATACATTCCAACTGGCCCAGAGTGGAAAAAATAGGGCATAAGGAGAAGGTTTAACATACCTGACTATTCCAATCCACATGCATAATCCATTACAGAGACAATGTCTACATTCAGCCATTGATCAACTTTTACAGTCATGAATTGATCTCTAGACATGTCTTTTTTTCGAGTGTCATAGTCTGCAAACTTTAATACCTGAAGTTTGGGCATGATAGAATCCTGCGGTTTTGTGACACCCTTTGGAATAGTGGTCTCTTATAATAGTTCAAGAATGTCCACCGTTATTGCTATGGCACCTGGCCTCCTTGGTGATACATATGGTGGTAGTAAGTTCTTCTCTTCCTCGGTGAGCTCTACTTTAGGTGATGGTGGTGGAACCGGGTCGGCTCTACGACTTTTGGGTATTTTTGCTACAGGGCTGGAGGGACTAGGGAGGTCTGCACTCAATGGGTCTGTGGCGACAAAAATTTGGGCTTCGTCTGGTTGTATTGGTGGCCAAAATGTAGTTAGCTGCGTGAGCTAAATCCCTGCTGGTGATGGATGTGGTGGCCTCTGTGGTGGTTTTTTCACGGCCTTCTGTCTCGGTGCTACCTTTGGATTCGCTTATGACTTCTTCATCATCTTGTTTGGCCGAGCAGGTTTAGAGATGTCCTTAATGGAGTCCTCACTATTACTGAATATTCAATGAGTATGGGCTTCGACTTTGAAAGATGGTTCATCTTGTTTAGTGGGCGTTGTTCTCTAGTTCCTTGGCTCAGTCAAGTAATGCAAAGGTTACATAGTAAAAGGGAACTACTGTTTATAGGTGACGAGCCCTCAAGCTGACTGGACAGATTGAAGGAACTTTTGACAGTGCACATGGGCTCATCCTTTGCACACTTAGGTTCCATTTTGCACTTGTCAAGGCAATTAAGGGAAATATGGAACATGGGACCGACAGGCCCACCGCCCTTCTCCTTGGACTTGCTGCTTTAATGCTACTGAACTGTTACTGGTGCCAGATATTTTTTGAAATTCTCATGCATTTACTGGCTATCAGTGCTTTCTAGCTGTATGTCCCTTTCCGCCATCTGTCTCTTATCTCAGTAGTGGATTTTTTTTAGCACGTCACAGTCATATGGGACCGTGGTGCCGTCATCGCTATATATTTTTAATCAACTGCTATTGATCATGCCTACTGCCGGTGTTCCATCCAGCTTATGTAGTTTAACTATGCCTGCTTCCATAATGTGTGCAACCACATATGGACCTAACCAGTACGTTTTGGGATTACACGGATGCTTGAGAAACTTGATATCATACATCAGAATAAGTCCACCAAGCTTGAACTGCTTTATTGTGATGTGGCGGTCGTGCCAAGATTTCTGCCACTGATTTTCCACATTTTGATGGAAGCCCACAATGAAGCGTTCTTCTTCCATTTGAACCAGCTATGCAAGTATTTATTCTACAGCGTCGGTATCTGTCATCTCTGTTATTGCAGTAATTCGTAGGCTCGAGACAATGTATTCCATGGGCATGACTGATTCTTGTCCATAAACTATCCGGAAAGGAGTGTATCCAGTTAGTCGTTTGCATGTTGTTCTATAGGCCTATAATACTACTGAGACTTTCTGGTCCCATTCATCTCTGTGCACATTGCATACTTTGGTTAACGCATTCTCGAGTATTTTGTTGAATGCCTCAATAGTTCCATTCACTTGAGGATGGTAGGGTGTTTTCTTCTTGTGCTGGATTTGGAATTTTGCAGTTACTTCAATAATTAGCTTATTTACAAAATGATTACCTTGCTTGCTAATTAGTATTTTGGGACAACCAAATCTTGTGACGACATTCTCAAATAGGAATTTTGTCGTAGTTGCAATGGTGCAATCTTTTACAGGTTCCGCCTCTACCCATCTTGTAAGGTAATATGTAGCAGTGATGATATAGTGCGCACCAGTCCGTTTCCCTGGCGGATTGATAGGGCTGACAAAACCCACTGCCCATTTATCAAAGGCCTACAATGCAATTTTTGGTGCAAGTGGCATTTTATCACACCATGATGGTTTCCTTGTTCTTTAACACTTATAACAATTGTGACAGTATTTCCTTGTATCCATATGTACCGTTGGCCACCAAAGTCCCGCTTGTAGAATCTTCTGCACCGTTTCCTTCCCGACGTAGTGTCCTCCCGAAACACTTGCATGTGATTCAGCCATTACCCACTGTCTTTCATGATAAAAAACACATCTACGTAGTATTTCATCTGGTCCCAACTTATAGAGTTGTCTCGCGATCAGCGTGTAATTTGAGGCCTTGGCAACTAGCTGTTTCTTCTGCCATGTTGAATTGCCTTCAGGCGCGTAGCCTATGTTTAGTAAGTGTATAATAGCATCAAATTATTTATCAACAACATCAATAGCAAATAGCTGCGCATCCGGTAAATTATCCTCTAGGCTAGTGGGTTCCTCCCCACGTTCAATGCACGATAAGTGGTCAGGTCCAACATTTAGTCGGCCTGGCATCACAATGACTTCAAAGTCAAATTCTTGAAATAGGAGGAGCCACCGAGAGATATTCCCCCCCCAAAATGGCTTATTGACCAGGTACTTTAGTGCAGAATGATGAGTGAACATTTTGAAGTGTCCACCCAATAGATAATTTATGAATTTTTGTAGTGCATAGACCATTGCAAGTCCTTCTCTTTCTGTTGTGGTATAATTTTTCCCTATTGTTTATAGTTTCCTACTTGCAAATGCAATCGGGTGGTCAATTGTGCCATCTCCTGGTTGTGTTAAAACTATACCAAGAACAATTGACAATGCATCAACATGCACATGGAATTCCTTTTTCCAATCTGGAAATATTAATATTGGTGCAGTAGCCATTTTACCCTTTAGCTTATCCAGGCTCTCCTGGTAGTTTTGATTCCACTCGAATTTGGTATCCTTTTTCAGTAGCTTCTCCATTGGGGTAGTTATCTCTGCATACCCTCTTATGAATTTCCAGTAATACCTAGTATGTCCCAATGTGGACCTGCGTTGCATGACCGATGTGGGTGGAGGCAAATCTAGGATAATTGCTACCTTCACGGGATCGACCAGGATCCCATCGCAGCATACTGCATGGCCCAAAAGTACACCAAATGGTGCACATAATATAAATTTTCTTAAGTTCAGTGCAATTTGGTATTGACGAAACCTTTCCAGTATCATGCACAAATTCTCAATATGGTCGCTTACGAGGACAAAGACCGTCCAGTCATCAAAGTATACTTCAAGAAACTTATGAATGAAATCTTTAAAAGCAGAAACTACTATTCTAGAAAAAATAGAAGGGGTGTTTTTAAGGCCAAAAGGCATTACCATGTATTGGTAGCATCCCCATTCTATTACAAAGGTTGTCTTGTGATGATCCTCTGGTGCAATTTTGATTTGATGGTAGCCTAAGAATACATCCATGAATGAGTACATTTCTTATTCGTCGACACTTTCCAAGACTTCATCTATGAATGGCGTTGGGAATGGATCATGCAGGCAGGCATCATTTAGTTTCCTAAGGTCAAAACAGATTCTGACTTCACATGTTGCCTTTTTGTCCTGAATGACCATGGGCTTATCCATTCTGACTCTTAAACTAGTTCAATAATTCCTACTTCCAGCATGTGATTCAGTTCTAATTTTACCTTCTCCTTATAGCACGTATTCAATCTGTATGGGCACTGCTTCACTAGTCTTGCGTCAGGTTTGAGTGGAATTTTCATTTCACCCAAATCCCCTACTATCCCCTTCATCTCCCTGAATTTTTTCGAGAATAGGTCCTAAAATTCATGTAATAGATCAGTGATATTAGCCACTCTCTCTTCATCCCAATAGTCTCTAATGTTATCAAATTTCAGATTGTCCTCTGATGCAATGTTAACCTCTTTTTATCTTTAGCGGCTTAACGAACTGCTCATTAGAAATGTCGCTTCCCTCTACTACGTGCGAGCCTTCCGATTCTAAAATATTGATGTTGGTCGGATCATCATCTAGTTCTCCAAAGAGATTATAGCATGTTATCCAGTGTTGAACTGTCTCACAGCATTGGTGGGAATGCACAGCGCAAGTTTGAGAATACACAACCTCCAGCGGGATCTTAGTGAATATTTTCTCCTTAATAGTCTTCAGTGCAATATCAATTGTCAGTTTCTCATCTATGAACTGGAATGTGTAAGTGAATTTTTGTGCAACTTCTTCCCACTCCCTTGTTTCCTGGTGCAGCTCCATAGATGTGTACCAGCCTCATGGTGCCATCTCAAGAGTATGGATGAAATGGTGAACCCATTCCTGGTGAGGGTAGCTCGAGAATGTTGTGGAACACTGTTCTAAGTGTTCAATAGTGTCTCCTGACCCTGTATATCTTTGGGTTACAGTTGTGATTTCCTTCCCAAACCTTACTTCTATCAGCCTTCTGCAATGCGGCCATTCACTTATGGATATTTTATGCATACCCCACCATCGCACAGGCATAGCTTTCAATGCAAAGACTAGTGCAGATAGTCGTTGTGGCTCTATTACCAGTTCTTCAAATTCAGTCAAGAACGCTACCAAGTTAGGAATTCCTTCATATGTGGGCATCGGTCGTGAATGAGTCCCTACTTTTCTTACAGACTTAGTTATCTTGGCACATTTCCTCGAAGAGACTTCATGTAATCGGTTCTGCCAGTTCTCAAGTGCCTCTCCTGAGTATGAAGTACATGAACTCTCACATTTCTAGCTTTGGTTACCATCTGCATTAGGATTAATATAATCTTCCCTAAGGGTGGTTACATTGTATATGGTATCAAGGTGATCACCATGCCCTTCGTTGAACAAAGGTTCAACGTACCTTGGTCCTTCAAGCGGGTCAAGGGGCGCAACGATCTGCATCTCATCATCTTCAAATGATAGAATCCTTATTTTGAAATTTTTGATCGTTTGGTTTTCCATTTCCTAATCACTGTCCAAGTAGTGCAGGATATGGGGTGGTATCATCTACTATATCTATGACTTCAAAATTCACAAAAGTGCACAATCCTTTGATATCCAGTTGACTTGAATCAGCCTACCAATAGGGAGGACCTTTGCTTGATTTTCAAGTGTTAATTGAATTGGGGACCACTCTAAGGTTGGCTTGCCCATTATTTCCCACGTCTGGCGTGTTAAAATGTTAACATCGGATCCTAGGTCAAGGATGATATAGTCCATATCATAATCACCAATTTGCGTGGTCATCCTGAGTTCATGTCCTGTCTTGAGCTTGGTCTTGATACTGTTAACCTTCTTTGGTGGAGGGTCTCCCTCTGGAAGTGTTTTAATGAGTGCTTCCAATTTTGTAAGTGCTTCCTTATATTTGATTAGCACTAAGCAACTTTACAAGAAAGGTTTGAGTTTACTAACCTTATCTACATTCTTGTCCGCAGTCCTTTGTTCAAATATCTTTTGGAATCTCTCAAGCATATATTTCACTTGGCCCGAGGTAGGTGGATGCTCTGGACCGACGAACTCTGGGCACACATCCATGAATATGTGCTTCTATTCTTGAATGTCAAGTGGTTCTTTCTTCTTTATGGCAGGTCACACCTATGGTTGCATGTGTTCCATAGGTTCTATCTGCGTAGCTTGGTCTGCACCTGTCGTAGCACCTCCCCTTGTCACCACTGCTACATTTGGTTCTGGTGGTTCGGTGACTATCATCTGTATGTTGATATTAGCATTCTAGTTTGGAGCATTTGGCGTAGGATTTGGTGTAGGGTTTGGTGCAGGGTTAGCTACTCCAACCTTCAGGACTTGCCATTGAGCGATGAGTTGCAGGTATTGCTCCACATTGTGATCCCGTTTGCAATAGGAGCAAGTTCTCACAGGTTCTGGGAAGTCCCTAGCATAATGTCCCGATACTCCATAATTGTAACATATGACTGGCCCTCTCCCTCAGCCAAATCCTCCTCCTCCTGATCCCCTATAATTTCCACCTCCCCTTTGAGGTGGTTGTAACAGGTATTGTGGTTGCAGCTAGTACTGCTGTTGATACAAGTTGTACGGGGCCGTATTATGAAACTGTGGTGCCATCTGAAACTGCTGTGCAGGTGGGAATAGAGGTGCAGCCTAAAACTGAGGTGTATCCTAGAATTGAGTCATAGCCTATTCAATATTTACTTGCTCCTTAGTATTCATCAAACATGCATCTACCATTTTCTCCCTCATGAGTTGGTATGCCCTATAATCCTTTTCATCATGGCCTACAAATTTACAAAATTTACAATACGAACTGGTTGGTGTATATACCGTCTTTTGCATGAATAGTAAATCTACGTCTTGATGTCCTCTTGCTTGGTAGATGCTGCACTAGGGTAACCCTTGGTTATTCAATGTGTTTGACCCACTAGATGAGATGTAGTTCATATAGGCCGGGAATTCATATTTGGTATGTCCATTGGTCCAGCATCGCGTACACCAGAGATCTTCGTGTGCTTCTTTTCCCCTTTCCATATCTTGGAGTTGAATAGTCATATTAGCCAATTGAGACTGAATCTAGAGCATTCCTACGGCACCATCTCCAATAGGCAAAGCCTCTAGCTTCATTGCTAACTGTTACCACCTAAGTTGTACTTAGTGGTTTTTATCAAGTAAGCCTGGTGAACCGGACAGGGTTGACTTGTTTGGACTTCAATAAGACCTTTGGAAGTACTTCTGGGAAGTGCTTGTTGTATCATATCACATGTTCATACCCCATGGGGGAATTGTAATAAATTTTCTAGCATGATAGTGTATGTAAAAGACTCGGTCTTTTAGACTTCATTTGTCAATCCGATCAGCCCAGGGTGTTTTTTCCCTTGGTTATTATTGGTTGTTGAATAAACGACTGAGTTTTTCTGAGTTTTTCACTCCATACCTCCAAAGTTGGGGTGGTCGGCTTGGCATTTAGGCATATTGAGGTTATTAGAGTCTATGTGTCAATGTATAAACATGCTAGACGTCTTTTTTTAGTCATATGAACATGTATAAGTCCCCCTAGGCATTTTTCAATTTTTCAATTTTTTATTTTTTTCAGTGTTTTTTATTAAAATTTAATAGTTTAATTGGAAAAATTGATTTTGTAATAAAAGTGGGCCAAATACTTGGTTTCAGTCATGTAGGTGCTCATTTTCAAGCTAAGAGAACCATGTAAACCCATGGACCCACTATTTCCTAGTTTTGAGTGATTTTCCATCACTTAGGTCAGAAATCCCCAAAAATCAATTATTGATTATTTTAATTAATAAATTGATGAATAATGGAGCAAATCTAAAATCATAAATCAGTGGATTCTCAGCCGATTTGATTGAAATCAGTCAGATATGAATCAGATTGACTGGATCTGACAAATCCTAGACTGAAGGAGGTGATCAAACAAGATCCAGAGTTGATCTTCAGCATCCTTTATGGGGTATTTCACCCTCCCTCTCTCCTCCACACGTTTTTGGCTCATATGGATGAGTTTTGGTGGATTCTTCAGTCAACAGGTTGAGGTGTCACTCAGATCAGGCCCCCGATTGACAGTTGCACTCAGTAAGACTCAGATCTGGCTCAGCTAGACACAGATCAGGCATTGATGGACTCTCCCTCAGCTGATTTGATGTATCTCCTTGGGATTTGCACCCCCCTGGGCTGGATGGCCTGTATTTTGTATATATCCAGGAACAGCCTCCTCTTCCAAGCTAGTTAGAACTGGGATTGAGGTGCTGCTGCTATTGTATTGTTGTAATTCTTCATTTGAAATAAAGAAAAGCTTTGGAGGAAATACAGTGCGGTGCCATTACATGTGTGGATGATTATTTCCATTGTTTTACTGAGGTAACCTGTATCTGTGGTCATTTTTTGCTAATTTATTATAGATCTGTGGTTAAGATTGGTAATTAGCTTATTACAATCTTGATAGGAAAGGTGTTGTTCAATAATTTTATTGACTGTCACTCTCCTTTGATGCATGTTTATATATCTAGATTTAGCATGTCCTATAATCTTATATGCATGTTATCTTGAATCTCTTTGTATGTACTAATCGGATCTCACAAGTTTCTTGGAAAGTTCTTTGATTTCAGCTGAGTTGCAGGTTCATACTTTGGAGAGGATGATGATCTAGTTTGTTTCTTCATTCTCTTCAAAACCTTCCAAAAGGCATAGTCCCTCGACATTCCACCTGAAAGCTCCACTGTGGATCTTCAAGGAAAACAACACTTTTCTCCTCTTCTTCCTCCCTCAAAATCAACACTTTACCCAGTTACTTTTTCAGTTCATAGCTGTGATTTCATTTGGATATGTTTCATCAAATTAAAATATACATAGATATGATATTTCATATCTCATATCCTAGATATTGCACTTAAAAAAGTTTCATAAGCATCCTAGATCTAGCTGTAGGGAAATCGTCCTTTTTGCATGAAAATTTAAAGGAAACTTGTAGATCGCATGCATTAGATTTCCTTTCACTGTTATAAAATTCAATATTCTGCAATATCAGTGCATTTTTGTTGGCTGCACAAATATCAATCCAAGATCCCAAGGAAATCTTTCCTTCCTTGGTTCCTTTTTTGCCTGTTTAGCTAGTTTTAACTTCATTTTTTGTGAGATAAGGTAGGCTGATCCAAAGGTACTCTTAAATTTCTTTTGGGAATTTGTTATTATAACATGCTCTCTTTATTTTAGCAGGTTTGATAGAAAAGAAAGGAAGCTTCTGTCCAAAGTGGCTTTTGGAGCGTTCAAATCCCCCTAGGGGTCTCCCTTTTTTCACAAAATTCTTAATTTTTTTGTATAATTGTAAGATCTTGGTTTCAGCCTGTATAAGGACCAAGAAGTTTTTGATATATCAGTTATCTGATATTTTAACCTCTATTAATAAAATTATTCTTCGAATAGGCTCTTTCAAGCCCATATTCTTCGCGTCGGTGTCCTTTTTGTTATTTTTGCTCATTTCTTTTCAAACTAGAATTGATCTAATCTGTAGGGTAGTATAATATATTTCATTATTAATTCCATACTCCATATCTTACATTTCAAAGTAATCGTAATACATACCCCACTATTTCCCTATTGACCCGAAAGGGGAAAGAGATTCGTGGTAGGATTAATTAAGAAACTAGGATTGTGTATCTGTTTGCTTTTTTCTATCATTTGTTTATCAGCAATTATAAAATTAACCCCTCCTCGATTCCCCTATTGAGATCCACTTGGATCAAAAGAGGTTCTTGGAGGCTTTTTCTTTTAAACAAGAACATCTAGTTTAAAACTTATTAAAATTTAAAAGACTCCAGTGTGTATGCTCTGCACTTGGCTGCGGTTCGTCTGATCAGTAAAGCTATATCAAAAGCACTTGGGTGACTAGCATAATTAGGACTCACTCTCCCAATTGACAAACCATCAGGTGAAAATCCAACACCTAGATCAAACCTCTACGGTGGAAAAATACCCAAAGGAAGCAGGAACTTCTGAAAAGTGACCTCGGGGCACCGATCTCTGTCACACCCTAATGGGTTCATTACGAACAATAGCCCCAGAGACTCCATTTCATCCCACATATTCCTTGCAGGTAGCCGTGAAGGTTTAGTTTTGGACATACTCCAAGTACTCTCGGGTATATCTGGAGTCCCCCCTTTGCCTAATTTAATCAACTCATACTTCACAGTTAACTTAAAACATACCAAGATGCAATCGCAAAACATTCACTCCAAGCATATGCAAGCATATTGATTATATTTTTGACTCCATTCTAAGGCACTGGTTAATTTCTTGCTTTATATGTATATTGTGTCTCAGTATTATGCTTTCGTGTGTTCATCTTTTACATCTTGCCATATTTGATTATCCATAGTTAAATTGTAAACTCCTAAATAACTCAGTTAGTTTAAACATCACAACACTAAATAATTCTCCTTAGTAACTTAATAGGGTCTACCCCCCTTGGCTTCATTAGGAGTTGAGCCTAAACGGAGGAGTCAAGAACAAGGTGACAGCCTTGACTCGAGACTTTCCCCCAAGGACACATCGAGTGGCTTGAAGATTTCTGCCATGTGACCCAGGTGTGTGAAAGGCGGCAACACTAACTCCAACGCCTCCCTCTGCATTGTGATCTTTTGCTACATGAGTAGTCCTCTTATATGTGGCAATAGCGCAGCAATAAACCACTCTTTATGTTGCACGTCCGACATCTGTAAGATGACCTTGGCCATCATCATTTTGAACTACTATTCAAAGTCCCATACCATTTCTGCTGGAGCCTGCTTAATCTCCTTGATCTTAGTAATACATTGGGACTCCGATTGGGGCTTTCGAAACTCCAAGATCATTGCTCATTGAATCTCCTCAAGGGTCTTCTGGGGTGTTCCAGTTGGTGTGGCACAAAATTTCATGAACCAATCCAGGGTGCAACCCCTTAAGGTCATCATCATATATGCCTTCTTTATATTGGCATTATGTACTAAGCGTACCATCCAGACATTATGTCTTCTGTTTCGTTCCCATTAAAGGTGGGTAGTATAACATTTGTCCCCGCCATTAGGGTGGTGCTGGGATTGTTCATTGGATTCCCCAAATTTATCGGATATACTGGGATCGCTGATGGGATTCCTTGTGCACTAGTCACGACACTAGGACTACTAGTGTTCATAAGTGGTTCAGGTGAGGAACTTCTAGGTCTCACTCTAGGGGATCTTTTTGGAATGTTGTAGTCACGTCCTATTCTCGGTGACTCTATAGAATATATTGATTCTTCTCTCTCAGAAACTGGTCTATACTCCTCTTCTTTGTTGCAAGACCCTTCATCTAGGTATGAATCGCATCCGTATTCACCCTCCCTGTGCAGGCTATAGGCCCTCCTCTCTCTTGCTACCTTTCTCCTTTTTCCTGACCAAAACCTCCTCCCGTTTCTCAAGAATCCAGTGTCTAACTCATCCTCAGAACTTCCGGGGAACATCTCTTATTAATACCTTCCATATTACTCCTAACTCTTACATTGCATATCCCCTTCACAGACTGCACGACTCAATCGCTACAACGGTATCCCTATCCATTTTCCTGTGCTCACCCAGCTTTCTGCACTCTCTTCTCGAGTGAATACCAGCATTCTAGAATCTAGCTAGTATTCTATATCCTTCTTCGTTGGGTGGCACAACATCTCCCTTGATTTAATCAATAGGTCCCTGTAATGGAACCATTTATTGGCCACTTTCCTCACTCGCGTGACCCAGGTTCTACACAGCCCACCGATCCAACAACTATCTGAGATACCGGCCCAACAGAGCAAGCCATGTCAGCAACACCTACGAAGCAGGTGCAGTCTCACCCGAGATATCTTTTAGATGGGTAACTGGAACCATGTTTCCATGGTTTTCGAGCGATTATAGTCCATTGGCTCTCAGCCAAGGAGCTCAACAAAGGAAACAGGATGGCTGGCCAAAGGAGTCAGTTCTATGCGACTGAGCATAAATACATGTCATCGCGCATGACTTGACCTTCCTTCTCACCTAAAAATTGGTGCAACTTGTGTGACACAGCTGACTCATATCAACTAGAACTAAAAACCTAGTCATGATTCAAGACAGAACCATACATGCCAATATACATATGTTTATTTCGAAATTGCCTCGCAATCATTCATCTATTGATTACAGAGTAACATTAGAGATTTAAGAAACATTCAACATTCTACAGAAAGCAATTAGTAACCATTCACATAGACATTCACCACATTAATATTCATTTAAACACAAGAGATAGCATGGAAACCCATTAAGGAAAAACCACCAAGGTGCTCTTCATCTAGCATGAGAAATGATATAGCACCTTGCAGTCTACGGGATGCACACTAATCTTAAGATATGTCTTTAAGGTCATAATTATGGTTCTCATGCTCTCTATATTATTTCTCCTAATCTACTGCTATCACCTATAGATCCACACACCTCCTGGATCGACCTTCCTAGCATCTGCATCACTCTAGAAAAGTTCTCCTATTGCACTAACTCTAACTACCTCCTGCAGATTCCTAACCACTCTCCTCTTCAGATCTAATTATTGCAAGTGTATACAGATCTCGACAATCAAACCTACTTAGTAATTATGACTAACAAAAATCAAACTTCTAACTATTGAATCCCTCCTATTTATATTATTTTACATGACCATGCAAGGTCGACTGCTTACAGGCAATTTGTTAACTATCACAATCAGTCACCCCTCAAGCTACAGTTGTGTTGATCATGACTTGACACGAGGCACTAACATCCTTACTTACAGCGTGCTTCCACTCATGTGGCATCCACCAACTTAAGCTGAATTCCGCACCCACGACCGCCCTGTCGCTTTCCAACCATTTATTATTTGCGTGCTTCTGTGCTTTCCCTTCCTTCACTACTCACCTCTCTATTCTACCTGTGCGGTTCTTTCACATCCTTTGTGATCTTCCTTCATTTTCCTCGCATGTGCGGTGCATATTTTCTAGTTGCGCACATGCGCTTCTTCCCTATGCTCCTTTCCCGGGCCAACAATTTCCATGGGGAGTGTTTGTGGTTGGATGCCTAGATCTCTATTGATTTCGACCTAATATATGCTATTACAGGGTTACCTAAGGAAATAGTTAATTCAAAACCATTCTTTACTAGAAAGGAGTAGGACAAAAGCCTTGTTGCTCGGATGAAGTGGAAGTATAATATTACACGAGATAAGAAGGGATTTGATATAGCCCCTATTAATGATCAAGATTTCATATATGCAGCCAAAGTCTTGTCGATCAAGTTAATACAGAATATGTGACCAAACCAGTGCATTGCTGGTACCATCGTCGCAACAGAGCAATGTGTTGTAGGAGTTCAAATGAATTCAATGACGTTTATGCTCAATGAGTTATTGACTTACGATGTTGATGCACATGAAAGAGCTACACCTTTTAATTATTCTTGGTTACTCATATTAATTTAATTTGTGGCATGGGAAAAACCACCTAATTACCAAGGGATGGAAGTGAATGTCCTGTGTCAAGGGGCCCATTATCAAAATATGTGGTTCAATGATAATCATTGATGACAACAAGATAAAAACATTGAATTATATATGAATGAAGATGCATTAAGGCATCATATTTAGAGCTAGTTGACGATTGACGTTGTAATTGTATAATGATATAGGAATATAAACAAGTTTATTGCAATGGATCACTACCTTTTTCTTCATCCAAGGAGAGATCCATGACACCAGTGGTTAACTACTACGTTTTGGTTATCATAGGAAGAATTTGATACCATAGTTTGAGACTGGACAGAAGATTGGAAGCATCCTATAGTAAATGATCAATTTTCTACTGAAATTGAGCCGCAACATGAGGGTACATTCAGGACCCAGCTGGGGGGTCCACCAGAAGAAGACAACCCGAATAGCTCTCACCATGAGAGTGGTGAATAGTTGAGTGCTACCCTAACAGATCGATATTTGGGAGGTAATAAGAAAGATTATAATATGGCAAGAAAGGGAAGAAAGAAGAAAAATTACATCATCTACTCCAGATCTATTGGTATAATTAACAACGATTATAACATGTTGGCTAATAGAATGGTCGAGCTTGTCGATGAAACACGTCAGTATATTGAAATATTTGAGGGAGTTACTGACCTGCTTCAAAGTATATTTAAAGATGTGAAAGAAGTAGGAGTCGTATTTAGTAATAAAGTGATTCAGTCGCATGAAGCTGACCCCTCTGATGATTTCCCAAATCAAGTCCAAAAATCAAGATAACCTCCTAAGGTCCAGGTGGTACCCAAAGCGCTTGATTTAAGCATGACAAAGATGAACAGTATTATACAGGATATTTCTTATGTCGGGTTAGACATGTGTGTTCTACCAATGTTCATACTGCAGAACATTCAACATGCAACAATTGAGGAAAGAAAAACATAGGAACATGAATTGTGCAATCAGCTGAAGCAGTCGAAGAGCACCATGTATTTATTTTAAAGTTAGTTGGAATATAAGGAAAAACAAATGCATAAGTGGAAGCAGGATAGGAAGTGACTAGAGAAATTTGTTTCTCTAGCCTTCCAGGAAGTTCCAAAGGTCGGGGTCACACCTGACATGATTGTTGAAGATTATGCATCAAATTACGGGAAGCTGCTAGTGACTTCCACCAAAATATTGCAGACTTTCAAGCTCATATTCTTCCTAGTACACCTCATGAAGTACTAAAAGATTGACATAAGAAGGTTTAAAAATATATACGACATATTCAAGAGGCCAAGGCACATTTTGATAAGGAATATGAGCAGGTTCCCTAGTCATGGGATTACTTAATGTATGATGTGGAGCTACAAGAGATAACAAAGAGACTTCTTACAGTAGAGACAAGTTTGGTCAGACTGTGAACCTCATTGAAATCCTTACCACGAGTCAAGAATATGAGTAAGGATGTGGAGATTAAATTATTATAGTAGCAGGTATCCAAACTCTAGACACAACAACAACGATGAATAGATCGTGTTGTAAAACTTCAAGCAAAGGTAGATCAGGTCACTACAACCATTCATCTAGTCCATGTCCAGGTCAAGCAATTTTTAGATGCGACTGTGTTGGATGTTTCAGAAAATATTAGCTTTGAAATTATTGAAGGGGTCTCCAAGATTAAAGAGGATTTTTAGATAGGCCAAGGAAGTGAGGAATATCTTTCAAATTTTTTGAGCTAAGTTTAACACACTAGTGGTTTCCATCCAAAGTGGCTCGGGATGAGCCACATGTGAGTGTTGGGTGCCTATTGACACTAGGAAAGTTTGGTTAATTTTGGTGTTTAAGTTTTGGAACCAAGATCAGTGTGAATGAGGATGTGACAGAGCAGGTGTTGAATTGGTCAGCTCCAAAATTTTGGGCAGAATTTGGGGAAAAGTAAATATATTAACGAAGTCCAATGGAAAATTCAATGAGTTAGTTAGAGGGTCTATCCACTTTTGGATAGTGGGTGTGGGATGTAGATTCGACCAATATATCCTATAAAGATGTAATGGGTTGTATTTTTTGGGTTGGTTAAAGTCAAGTTTTAAACAAACGATTTTTTTAATAGCGATAGAATGATTTTGTACTGTTATGATGAAGATGAATAAGATTAATAAGTATAATGTTGATCCACATGCTATGTGTACAAACTAAATGTAATGGGGATTGTGGATAAATTTCTGCAGGCTGTGTGCACATACCAAAGCGTCTAAACTATGAATTTTGTTAATTAATGAGCACTTTTGTGGTTTTCCCCATCTTGGGTTTCCACATTTCTGGTGTCGAATGGTGTATGATGAATGTGTGTGTTGTTTTTTGTAATGATGTGACTTATGATAGTGTGTTAATTTTTGAATAAGTAATATGATTGAAAAATATTGAATGGGTTTTATCAATATGTTTAATGTGGTGCATAAACCATAATATACTAAAATGGTAATTATTACATTGATGTCCTTTATTTCAATGTATAGTAGAAGAAGATCCCCTTCTTTATTGTAGAATCCTGGTTCCTACAGCTCCCATAGGTATCTCATGTGAGACTTCACTTGCTTCGTAGGTGTTTTCGATTGGGTTAAATATTGTGGGGTCAATACCTTGGAAATTTGTTGGTTTGGTTGAAGTTGAACCTAGATTAGTCAAGATTGAGCCAACAACCATTAATTCCAATTGTTTTCACTAACATATCCTAATTATTGTTCACTACACGATCAAGGTGATAAAATCATTGCCTTAGATCCTTAGAAAAATTAATGGACATAAGTGGATACATGGAGGGTAGTGCAATGACATAGAATATGAATCTCTTGAGATATAGAGACTCAACAAAACTACATCAAAACCATTTACAACTTTTGAAATTACTCAACATATAACTAGTAGTTGCATCACATTGTATAAGGAATGAACCAATGGAAACACCATATATCACTTTTATAAATACTTATCACTACTCAACATTGTTGACACAAACTCAGCCAACAAAACCAGTTGACAAGGGTTTCCACTCTATCGACAACCGAACCACCACGATCTCCCTAAGCACCAGTCGAGACAGGCTTTAACCTATCCAGCAACATGTGCAGAGTGGATGAAGTCTCACCCGAGATGTTCAAGGGAGGGTTGACAAAACCAAGTTTCCCTAGAATAGGGGAGAATAATGTGACATCAGCTTATCGATTTTAGCACAACCATTAACAAATCATCTAATTGATGCACTCACACAACCATTCATTATCATGCTTCGACAGATCGCATCATTCAACCATAAGTGCAGTAAACATATTGAAGCGCAAACAAATCTAACAAAATAATATCATGCAAAATAGGGAAACATCGCATCATAGATCCATGTTGTACATTCACATAACATTCATCATTGGGTGGCAGGAAATAGTAAAACATAAAACATAAAAGACAATGATTCAAATCAACTTCCACCTTCTCATATTAATTTTGCACAAAGTCACAGTTCACCACTAGATGGATCTCAATTCATATACTCAAATAAAGCTCAGATTCTTTTCCTCCTCAAATGATATCTAACACTTGCGATTCCACATCTATTTATAGGCTTGCACCTTTACATTTGAGGTCCACTTAGACAACTTCTAACTAATTCTTAACCAATCCTACAAAATAATGACCAATATCCACAAAATATGATCCAAAACTACAAAAGGTGACACAAAATTACATAAAATATTCAATTTATGTCTTGTGTGGTGTCTTTGAGATTGTGCATCATCTGCGATGTTGTGCAACTGATGTATCCAAAACCCCTTTCCAACAGGCCCCCAACACAATCTTGTGGATCTCCCTCGAGCCACGCTAACTGGATATGGTGTACTCTGTAATATTGAGCTTGAAATCTTCATACTACTCAGTAATCACCCGAGCCTGTTCTTTGACTCTGTCTGCTATGTCCTTTCTTGTCGTCAGATCATGGGTGACTGGATGTTCAACCATTTTCTTAATGATCTCCTTTTTACCTTCCTGTGCGGCATGTAACGCATTAAGTGCCTTTCCAAAAAGCTACACACCGATATCCTGGAATTCATATAACTGTTTGGCGTGCTTTCGTTGATGCTTGTGTTCCTTCCCAACGTGCTGTTGCAACTATTTCAGCTCTGTCGATTGCGTGACCTAAACCATAAATGGAAATATTCTTAGTGACGTCTTCAATATATCTAGCTGGCCTTTGAATTCCTGCAACTGTGAGGTCAGTTGTGCCAACTGCTCATCCTGCACTACGCTTACCCAGAACTGTGTAGTCATATCTGTTACTTCCTTGGCCTCATATTCCAGTTCATTGAGCTGTGTTTCCAGATATTCAATTTTTGTCTTCCGTGATTCTATTTTCTCTGGTGGCATATTTGGGTGCACCAAAGCTTCCAAAATGTTGTTTTCTCTTTGTCATTTTTAAATAACATCCCCTAGTTTCTGTGCTCTTACCACTACACCCACCTCAATAGGGCTCTCCAATACATACTGGAAGGCATCCGTAATTGCTAATTACAAATTGAATCAACTTTCAAAGAGATGTGCCTTCTCAACAACAAGGCGATATGTTTCCTTTTTCATCTCCATGATCTCTTCGGCGCTCTTCAGCCTCAACTCCTCTTGCGCCTTTTTGAGCACTTCAATTTCCTACGCTTTTTCTTCCATCAACTTCTCCTTTGCTTGCTTCAATTCAACAACCTCTTTTTGCGCTTGCTTCTCTTTCTCTTGTGATTGCAAGAATTGATTGTCGATTTCATTTTGTTTGTCTGTCAATTCCTTATTGGCGATGCATTGCATGTGTACCAATGTCTATGTGGACAACTCATTGATATCCAGTGATATGTTCTGCAACTATTGTAGTGAGGTATTCAATTCCTCACTTTTGGTGTCAATTGTAGTCAGGGGAATTTGAACATTCCTGACCTGCAGCTCAATGTTGATTGACGGGAACTCCTGCACAGTTGCTCCTTCCTGTAGTGCTCTCTTCAAAATGAAATTATACAAAGAATCAAATTTTTTCTTACCTCTGTTAATCCCTCCTATGAATACTTTGTCATTTCCTTCACTACTGGATTGGTTCCATCTGTAACAACCTTAACAAGCTCATTCAACCATGCCTCTAATGCTGACGCGGCGCTACTACTTGAGTCTCGCACCCTGCTCCATGCGCCTCTTTGTTCTTAGTCAATTGAATATGTGATGTGCTTCTAGGTCAGTATGTGTTTCTGTTGATGATTACTCATGAGACTCATGTTGAGTTCAATGGTCATCCTTTCATATTGGGTCAACAGATGCATCCGCTGGGGGTCCCATTGAAATTTCTTACAAACTGACTGGGTCGCACCATTCTGAAGTACAATCATTGACCATGGATTCCAACTCTGTATCAAACACTTTGTACTGCATCGACAACCATTACTTTTCTAAGTCACTTCGCTCTTGGACGTGAATGGCATGTGGGCCAATGGAAAACCATAAAATCCTTTGATACTTTGTTGTGGCTTCCTTAGATATTCTTAGAACTTTTACTACTGCCACCTACAACGCTTCCCAATAGATCCAAAATTGGATCACATAGTTTGTCAACCGTTCTGCTTCTTTGACCCACCATAAATTTTGATATCGTGCACCCATGCATACCTATATCGTTTTGATATCCATTCCCTGGTAGTCACCTGGCTCCATCCAATCCACTAACGCAATCAGGATCAGTAACCAACTGTATGTGAAGGGTCTTTCTCCCTCCTGCACCGCCACTACATCCTTCGCCAACTGGTTCATAAGAAAGAGTGACCATTTCATTTGTATGCCTTGCACACACAACTCAACACATGCGACCACCCCCAAATTGCATTGGATGTGGAATTTTTTCCTTCCACCTTATTGGCTAGAATCCTTACGCTGATGTGTACCATGTGGTCATTGATACTATCAATGCGATACACCCACCCATTGCGCTCTAAAGCGTACTGCTTAGTCAATGTTTCCATCATCTTCTTATCATTGTCTTATCCTCAAAAATACTACGAAGGGTCTATCCCATCCTTTGGTAGTCTCGTTATCTTTGAAATCAGTCTCGCTGTGACCTCTATTGGTTTATCCAACCACAAAAACCCACCATGGAAGCACGCCATAAGCTACTCTACGCATGCATTAAATTCATTCGGTCACCCAAAGTGTGGCATGTTGAGTAGGCCTGACAACCCAGCTCTATCCATCCCACATGCCCAGTCATGCGGAATTTGTTGAATCGTCCCTCCTTCGAATTCTACCACCGGCATATATGGCTCATTCGCAACATCCTCCAGTGCAAGCAACTCGTGATATTCATATTTCATCTGCATCAGCGCATGCACGATGTCAAAAGTGCATACCACTCTTTATGGTATTGCCAACATTTGTATCTGGTATTTCTGATTTTTTGTGGGTTTCTTGGCCTTCGCCAGAGGCCAACTAGGCAGTATATACAAAGGGATGTCCTTAACAAAAAACCCTGCTCAATCCGTTGACTCTACAAATCCTGATCTCGATAGCCCCATATGTGTGGTTTCTTCAACTTGCGCCCTTATGGATGTTCTGGTATGTCTCTTTTGCAGCGTCGGAGAGCTAGGATTCTGCCCCTTTCTCTTTCTCGTCGGCACTGATGATGATTCAACTGGCATACTGGCTACTTATTCCATGATTTTTACTGGTCTGATCGGCAAATCCCATTCACTTAAAATCTCTATTGTGACTGGGTCACTCTACACACTGCACTAATTCCCCACAAGGTTTTAACAATCATGCACCCTCTCTAGACTTGAAAAATCACACAATTCACTCGAGTTCACTTAGTGATTCGCTCTGTAACTTTGCAGCTTAGCTTAGCTCTACAACTCTTCCACTCAACTCAACTCTGCACAATGGTGTTTTCAACCTATTTCAAGCTCCTTCTGATAGCATGAGGTCAATCCAACAACCATCGTGACCAAATCCGTCATTAATGACCCGAATCCACTGAAGATTATGTCAATCCAACGGTTGGATCAACCATAAATGCACGTCACTTCAACAAGCGTTGATGGCTAACTGCTTTTAAATGTCTTCATTTATTGCTTATTTGACTCTATGCGCAACCCTGCGGTTGTCACAAGATGACCTCCTAATTGTGTTACTGCCTCCTACTCTTGCACATCCACCTCCCCTTGGCATGCCATCCTTCCTTTCCTCATCCTACCAATATATATATATATATATTGGCACAGTGCCTCAAGCATCATATGGTTTTGCGCCCGTCCTATAGGGATTCAACCTACTACCATTTAATAGATTTGGTATCATCACTCCATCTAACTGTTGCAGTTGAACTGCACCTCCTGAAGTAATGGAATTAACAAGATATGGTCCTAACCAATGCATCTGTAACTTACCTGGATGCTTCATGAAATTGTCACTGTACAACAACACCAAATATCCTTGTTGAAACTGTTTATTCTTTATGTGGCAATCATGCCAAGCATTCTGTCAATTCTTCTTGGCGCGCTGATGAAAACCCACAACAAAGCGTTCTTCCTCAAGCTAAACTAACTGGTCTAATGGTTCTTCTAGGGCTGCTTCATCGTCCATGCCCATTGCTACTGCAATGCACAGACTTGGAACAATGTACTCCATAGGCATGACTTCCTCTTGCTCATACACCAACTTGAATGGTGTATGCCCTGTTAATCTCTTTCAAGTTGTGCGATATGGCCACAAGACTACTGTAATATTCAAGTCCCAACCATTGCGGTTTACATTACATACCTTTGTAAGCGCATGCTTCAATATTTTGTTGACTGCTTCCACTATCTCATTCTCTTGAGGGTGATATGGGGTACTCTTCTTATGTTGTATCTGCAGCTCCTCCGTCAGTGCACTTATGGTGTGATTGATGAAGTCACTTCCCTAGTCTCTCATCAATATCCTTGGACATCCAAATCGCATCACAATGTTGTCAAATAAGAACCTTGATGCTATCACAACGGTGCAATATACAACTAGTGCAGCTTTTTCCCATATTGTCAAATAGTCTATCGCTGTAATAATATACCACACACCAGTTTGCTTCCCACGTGAGTTGATTGGTCCCTTAAATTCCACGACCCATTTATGAAATGGTTGCAATGTCACTTGAGGTACTAGTGACATCTCATCTCTCCTTTATGGTTTTCCAGTTCATTGACAACCATCGCAACTTTGTGCATAATATTTCGCATCGTTATGAAGAGTGGGCCACCATATCGTTGTGTGAAGCATCTTCTTCGTAGTAGCTCGACCTCCGTAGTGTCCACCAGCAACTACCGTATGTGCCTCTACCAATATCTTCCCTTGCTCATGCAGTAGGATGCATCGCCATAAGATCTCATATGGGCCTAGTTTATATATTTGTCCAGTAATCAACTGGAAATCTGAGGCCTTAACAACTAGTTGCTTCTTCTGACTTGTTGTAAGGTCCTCCGGTGCGGTTCTTGTCGCCAAAATCTGAATGATTTGATCATAGTAATCATCTGCCATGTTAACTCTGAATAACTATGCATCAAGGAGTCTATCTTCAATGTTTGTTGGCTCTTCGCCTCTCTCAATCCGAGATAAATGATCAGGGACAGCATTCAAGCGACCTGACTTCACAATTATCTCAAAATCAAACTCCTGAAAAAGAAGTAGCCAGCGACATATCTTCCCCCCAACAAAGGCTTATTGACTAGGTACTTTAAAGCATAATGGTTTGTAAACATCTTGAAATGAACTCCAAATATGTAATGCCTAAAATTCTGTAGTGCATATACCATCTCCCGACCTTCTCTCTCTGTGGTCGTATAGTTCTCCTCTACGGATGACAGCTTTCGACTAGCGAAAGAAATCCGGTGATCTAGATCTCCTTCTCTTGGTTGCCCGAGCACCACTCCCAGCACCACAGATGATGCATCCACATGGAAATGGAATTCCTTGTCCCAATATAGAAAAAACTAGTATTGGTGTAGAAGCCATCTTATCTTTCAGTGTGTGGAAACTTCATTGACACTCTTGACTCCATACAAATGCTGCATCTTTATCCAACAAATTTTCCATAGCTACGGTGATTGCAACACACCCTCGTATGAACTTGCGATAATATCATGTGTGCCCCAACGTCACTCTAAGCATCTTCACATTTGTACAGGTGGAGGTAAGCTTGAAATGAGTGCAATATTCACAGGATCAACAAATACATTAGAGGAAATTTCAACTCAAAATGGGCCTTTTAACTTTTATTCAAATTCCATGTCATCATGTGTTAGCCAATGAAATTGCTTTAAATTTGAAATACCTTATAGGTCTTAAACACTTTTTTAATATAAATTTGTGGATAGGTATCATAAAAAAAACTACTTTTTTTGTTTGTATTTTTGACATATCTCCCTATGTTTTTACTGAAATTTCGATCGGGAGAGCTCAAAATTCCGCATCCAACGAGTACCCACTTGGCATACTTTTGACGGACCCCGCTACCCCAAAAAAAAGAAATACCTGAAAAAATAGAATGATGACATCATCATTTCATTTTTTCAGGTATTTCTTCGTTTTGGGGTAGCGGGGTCCATCAAAAGTATGCCAAGTGGGTACTCGTTGGATGCATAATTTAATTCCGCATCCAACGAGCTCTCCCGATCGAAATTTGAGTAAAAACACAGGGAGATATGTCAAAAATACAAACAAAAAAGTAGTTTTTTTCTTTTCTTCCTCCAAAATTAATAAATATTATTTTATTATTTTAACTATTATTTTATTAGTTCATTTTATGAGGCCCATTTTGAGTTGAAATTTCCTCTAATGGTCCCTTATTACAAATGACGTGTCCCAACAACATTCTGAAAGGTGTGCAAAAAATACACTTCTTTGAATTTAGCGCGATCTCATGCTGTCAACATATCTCCAACATTAGTCGCAAGTTTTCCAAATGATCTCTAATCAATCCATAGAATTTTATTTCATCCATATATACTTGTAGGAACTTCTAAATAAAGTCCTTGAATGCAACGACAACAACCCGAGAAAATATCATAGGTGCATTCTTCAACCCAAAAGGCATCACAGTATACTAAAAACAACCCCATTCAGTAACAAATGTGGTCTTATGTTGATCTTATTTCGCGATCTTGATCTAGTGATAGCCAGAAAACCCATCTATGAAAGAATACATCTCCCGACCGCCTACTCCTTCTAGAAATTCATCAGAGAATGGTGTTGGAAACGGATCATGCATACATGCATCATTCAATTTTCTCAAGTCGACATAGATCCAAACCTCACCCTTCTTTTTGTCTTGGACTACCATCAGATGAATCCATTCTGATTCTTCAACTAGCTCTATTTTTCCAGCATCCAACATCCGATCAAGCTCAGCTTTTACCCTCTCCTTATATCACGGATTTAATCGATATGGTCGCTATTGTACATGTTTCGTATCTGACTACAATGGGATCTTCATTTCTCCTAAATTTCCTAGTATCCCCTTCATCTTAGAAAACTTTGTAGGGAACAAATATTGGAATTCATTCAACAGATCTATGATCTTTGCCATCGTTTCTTCGTCCCAGTAGTCCCAAACAATTGCAAATTTTGGGTTCTCCTCCATCCCAATGTTTCCTTTTCTTATCTTCAATGGTTGATTCATTGGATCTGTCGGCACATCTGGTGCTGTGACATCCTGACTACCTTCTATTTCTAAAATATTGATATTTTGCAGATCATCATCATCTAGCTCTCCTATCACATTATAACATTCAATCATGGACTGCATATGATAATGCACATGTGGATCCATTGGATATGTGACTGGAACTACCTTCAAAACAACATCGTGAATGAGTTGCAGCGCATTATAAACATCTGGATTGGCATCTGCAAAACTGAAGGTGTAAGTAAAGAAAACTGTCAATTCCTCCCATGAAGTGATATCTCTATGCAATGCAGCTAATACATACCAATATCATGACATTTCATCCAATGTGTGGACAAAGGCATGAACCCACTCGTCCTCTATTCACGATGCCCACAATGTCCGACATTCAATCAGATGATTAGCTGGACTATTTCACCCATCGTACTGTCTAGCATGATACACTTCTACATCTCCAAATCGAACTGTCATCAGTCTCCAACATTACAACCATCCATTGATCGACTTCTTATGGGTCTCCCACCAGCGTGCTGGAGTAACTTTCAGATATTCCTCCAATGCAAGCAATTGATGTGGTTCTGACACCTTATCTTCAAATTCAACAACAAACTCAGATAACTCAGGAATTACTTCTCAAACTAGAAACTCAATGGTTTCAGTCGCGATGTGACATAGTGACTACGTAATCAAGCCGCATTTTTGTAGTGACACTTCATGCAAGTGGTTCTGCCTGTTTTCTAGAGCATCATCAGAGTCAGAAGACGCAAAACTAGTGCTTCACCAACTGAGTTCCCCATTAGCAGTAAAATGTATATAATCTTTGGAAATGTTATAAGCATGATCCCATCCCTTAACAAATTCATATTTCACTGGACCAATATACCTCCGTCCTTCGTTTGGATCCATCGGAGCAATGAATCTGATGTATTGATTCTCAAATGTCATCACACGGTTCTTAAAATTGATTACTGTCATACTCATTGGCCCATCTAATCCCCAATAATATGTGATAGGAGCCTCCACCATCAACAACCTCAATCACATCAAAGTCGGCATAGGTATTCATGCCATCCACTTCCACAACAAGGTGCAGAACTCTCCTAATCGGCGTTAATCTGGCCTAGTTGGTTAGTTACAGCTGCACAGGAGAACAACTCAGCATTGGGCTCCCCATCTTTTTCCATGTCTGTCTTGTCAGAATATTAACATCTAAGCCTAGATCCAGAATTACTGAATCAAACTCATAGTCCCCAATCTGAATATTCATGTGCATTTATTTCCTTGTCTTTTTATTATGCAAAGAATTCACCGTAGAATCATTCTGTCCCATAGCCAATCGATGCAATAGACTCTCAATCTTGGTAAGAGAATCAAGATCTCTTGCTAGTGACAAGCAGCTTTCAAAGAATTTCTGCAAGGTACCATGCTGTTGCGATGGTTGTGCCTCCAACATGGAATTAAAATCAGTGGGAATTTCATAAATAGGTGACTTACCATGATTCTTTCCAATCACATCACGTGATTCAAAAAATGTGTCTTTCTCGGCATCGATGTCGAACCGTACCTTCTTCTTCCTAGCCAATCGAATGTGTCTTTCAGTTGTGGACAGTTCTCAACAGTGTGATCAATCGCAGTACAATACATACATGTACACTATAACTGTGGGAAATCCCTCTGATAGTCACCCAACACGCCATAATTATAACATTGGATAGGTCCATGACCTCATCCTTCTCCTTGACCAAAGCCTCCTCATCACCCTCGAAATCCTCCTTGCTGCTGATACTATGACTAATTTACTTACTGCTGCAAGGGATTCAGCTATTGCTGAACATAATGTGCTAAATGAATGTACTGTGGCTGCTATGGAGCCATTTGCATCTGATTATATCGTAGTTGTTGCAGAGCCATCTGCATCTAATTATACTGCGGTTGCAGGGAAAACTATTGTTGTGGCTATTGTGGTATAAACTGCATCTGTGGTGGTGGTACATACTGCAATGGAGGTGATGGTTACACCATCAATGACCACGGTTGTGGTTTCTGTACTTCTCCCTTCACAAAGTATGAGCCATATGTTCTCTCATGAAGTAAGTCATATGCATGACAGTCTTTATATTCATGCCTGATAGATCAAAAAAATGAACATTATAGGTTCGTCACCTTCGTCACCTTCTTCTACATGTATCCACATTCTTCATGCCGTTGCCCCTATACTTGACAAATGCAGAACCATGATAAACTTCCATGAATCAAAGGGATCGGTGCTACTGATAGTAGGTAGTTTCAAAAATATGGGAAGTTGTCCTTGGTATGTCCATCTACATGACATCGAATGCATGAGAGATCCTCTCATTGTTCCTTTCCTTTCTTAATTTCTTGCAACTAGAGTGTCAAGTTTTCCAACTGCGTCTGAATCTGGTTCATACCAACTACATTTTATCCAATATACGAAGCTTCTAATTTCATGGCAATCTTTAGATCCTCGCTCTGTGCCACAATCATCTGCTGCATCAATGGTAGTCTAATGTGATTTAGCAACACTATGATGAACCATTCCTTATGCTGAATGTTTCTCATCTCAAAAATGACTCTTGTCATTAATGTCTTGAATCTTTGATCAAATTCCCAAACAGTCTCATTGGGATACTGTCTAATTTTCTTTAATCATGTAATGTACTTCGCTTCAAAATTTGGTTTTCTAAATTCTTCAATAAGTCATCTCTCAACATCTGCCAATGTCTTCACTGGAGCCCTCGTAGGAACTTGTAAAAATTTCATATAATAATCCAGTGCGCAACCCCACGGGGTTGTCGCCAATTGGCCCTTCTTAACATCGTTGTCTACAGTTTGTCTGAAAATCCATACTACCTCACACGGGAACGAGTACTGTTCTGGATCCTCAGTGCCGTTCCCATGGAACAAGGGTAAATTCACTTCGTCACCCACCATCTTGGTCCGTCTTCCTACAAATTCTGATCTACTACTAGAATTTTGTCGGCATGTCGGATAAGTCGATGTGGAACTTGTGTTTCTTCCTCAATGAGGCATAGTGCATGGAGGGTGGGCACATTACCGTTGGGGTTTGATATTACCACTATCCTATGCATAGTCTGGTCATCCTCTTCATTGTTGTAGGTTTGCTTCATCTCGTGTGGTCTTCCTTCACGGTATTGCATTTCAATCGCAACATGACCTTCCCCTGTCCTCTGCCCCCCTTTTTGAAACCTTGATCCTCCCCTCGTAAGACCACTTTCTTCCTCAGCTTCCCTCATAGTCTCGTTGAAATTTGCACCCATCTACCCCTTATCCTTACATTCATCTCCCCCCTTTCTTCTCGGTATCCATAGCCTCTCTACTACTCGAGGTGCATATTTATTATGCCTTTTTCATAGACAAGCTTCTTAATTGACAAATTGTGAAGATAACAAGAATATACCTCTTGGTTCGTTGAAGAATTCCATTTCTACTTCGTTGTAGGACTTAGTAGTATCAACTGCAAACTCGTTGATAAATCCTTCCAAGATACTATCCAACCAAACTTCAACAATCAGCGATGCCTTGTTATTGGTTTCCTGCAGCTTCTAGATCAGCTTAGGGGTCCAATATGTTGTCTCTACTCCTTGGAAATTTATCTTGAGACAGGTGAATTGCACCAACCAATCGTACAATATAATCGGGAATTCAGAGAAAAAATATTCGTGTGGACCGTTGTGTATGTATATTTCCAACCACTTATCCATCGATAGTCCAGGGTTCTGATTTTCTATCTCAACAAATTCTCACAACTTTTGATCGAATCAATCTTGAATTTTTTGTCTCATCGAATTCCACATATGCTGTCCTAAGTAGCAACAGGGTCCCGACAACAGAACCATTTGTTGACACAAACCCAGCCAACAAAACCAGTTGACAGAGATTTTCACTCTATCAACAATCGAACCACTGCGATCTCCCTAAGAACCGGCCCAGATAGGTTTTACCCTATCCAGCAACACCCGCAGAGTGGATGAAGTCTCACTCGAGATGTTCAAGGGAGGGCTGACGGAACCAAGTTTTCGTAGAATAGGGGAGAAGAATTTGACATCAAATTATCAGTTTTAGTGCAACCATTAACATATCATCTAACTAATGCACTCACAAAACCATTCATTATCATTCTTCGACAGATCGCATCATTCAACCATAAGTGCAGTAAAAATACTAATGCACAAACAGATCTAATAAAATAATATCATGCGAAATAGGGAAACATCATATCATAGATCCATCTTGCACATTCACAAAACATTCATCATTGGGTCGCGGGAAATAGAAAACCAGTAAGATAGAAAAGACAAAATGATTCATATCAACTTCCTCCTTGTCATATTAATTCTGCACAAAGTCACAGTTCACCATTAGACAGATCTTAGTTCAGATACTCAAAGAAATCTTAGATTATTTTCCTCCTCGAAAGATATCTAATACTTGCAATTTCACATCTATTTATAGGCTTGCGCCTTTACATTCTAGGTCCACTTAGACAACTTCTAACTAATTCTTAACCGATTATACCAAATAATGACCAATATCCACAAAATATGGTCCAAAACTACAAAAGGTGACACAAAATTACATAAAATATTCAATTTTTGTCTTGCGCGCCATCTTCCTCTTGCGCAGTGTCATTGAGCTTGCGTCGCATCCGCGATGTTGCGCAACTTATGTATCTTAAACCCCTTGCAAATAGGCCAATTGGTAAGGGGTTTTGGATACATCAATTGCACAACATCGTGGATGTTGTGCAAGCTCAAAGACACCACACAAGACATAAATTGAATATTTTATGTAATTTTGTGTCACCTTTTGTAGTTTTGGACCATATTTTGTAGATATTGGTCATTATTTTTTAGAATTGGTTAAGAATTAGTTAAAATTTGTCTAAGTGGACCTCGAATGTAAAGGAGGAAGCCTATAAATAGATGTGGAATCATAAGTTTTAGATATATTTTGTGGAGGTAAAGAATCTGATATTTCTTTGAGTATTTGAACTAAGATATGTTGAGCTGTGAACTGTGATTTTGTGCATAATTAATATGACAAGGTGGAAGTTGATCTGAATCATCATGTCTTGTATGTTTTTTTTTTTTTCTATTTCCTGCAACCCAATGATGAATTTTATGTGAATGTGCAACATGGATCTATGATGCGATGTTTCCATGTTTCGCATGATATTATTTTGTTATATCTGTCTGCGCTTCAATATGTTTACTGCAATTATGGTTGAATGATGCGATCTATCAAAGAATGATAACGAATGGTTGTGTGATTGCATCAGTTAGATGATCTATTAATGGTTGCGCTAAAACTGATAAGTTGATTTCACATTCTTCTCCCCTATTCTGTGGAAACTTGGTTCCGTCAGCCCTCCCTTGAACATCTTGGGTGAGACTTCATCTTATCTGCGGGTGTTGGTGGATAGGGTAAAACCTTTCTGGGCCGCTTTTTAGGGAGATCGCGGTGGTTTGGTTGTCTACATAGTGGGATCCCTTGTTGACTGGTTTTGTTGGTTGGGTTTATGTCAACAAATGGTTCCATTTTTGGGACCCTGTTACAATTGAGGGGAGGATATGTGGCATCCAACGAGACCAGAAATTCAAGATTGGTTCGATCAGAAGCTGTGAGAATTTGTTGAGACAAAAAACCAGAACCTTGGACTGTTGATGGATAAGTGGTTGGAAATATACATACACGATGGTCCACATGAATATTTTTTCTCTAAATTCTCGATCATATTGTACAAGTGGTTTGCGTGATTCACCTATCGCAAGACAAATTTCCAAGGAGGAGAGTGAATGTCCTGGACCCATAAGTTGATCTAGGATCTGTAGGAAACCAACAACAAGGAATTGTGGGCTATTGAAGTTTGGTTGGCCGGTATCTTGGAAGTATATATCACCGAGTTTGCGGTTGATATTACTAAGTCCTACAATGAAGTAGAAATGGAATTCTTCAATGTACCAAGAGGTAGATTCTTGTTATCTTTACAATTGTCATTTAAGATGATTGTCTAGGAAAAAGTCATACTAAAGATGCACCTCGAATAGTAGAACTCTGGTGTGTGGAGGCTGTGGATATCGTGAATAAAGGGGGGAGATGAATGGAAGTATAAGGGGTATATGGGTGCAAGTTTCAATGAGACTATGAGGGAAGCTGAGGAAGAAAGTGGTATTATGAGGGGAGGAGCAAGGTTTTGACAAGATAAGAGGGAGAGGATAGGAGAAGGTCCTGCTGCGATTGAAACACAAGACCGCGAAGGAATACCAAGCGGGACGAAGTGACCCTACATTGAAAAAGAGGAAGAACAGACTATGCCCAGGATAGCAGTAAGATCAAACCCTAGCAACAACATTCCCACACCTCCACACACTATGCCGCATTCAAGAAGAAACACAAGTTCCACGTCAACTTGTCCAATGTGCCAGCAACATTCTAGTAGTAGATCAACATCTATAGGAAGAAGGTCCAAGATGGTGGGCGATGAAGAGAAGTTACATTTTTCCATGCGAACAAGACTGAGGATCCATAACAGTACTAGTTCTTGTGTGAGGAAGTATGGACTGTAAGACAAAATGTAGATGATGATGTTAAGAAGGGACAATTGGCGACAAACCTGCGAGGTCATGCACTAGATTGGTATATGAAATTTGTACAAGTTCCTACGGGGACTCCGACAAACACATTGGCAGAAGTCAGGAGAGTACTTATTGAATAATTTAGAAAACTGAAATCTAAAGTGTAGTACATTATAGAATTAAATTAAATAAAGCAGTATCCCAATGAGACTATTTGGGACTTTGATCAAAGATTCAAGACCCTAATGGAAAGAGTAAGTTTTGAGATGAGCAACATTCAACACAAGGAATGGTTCATCGCAACGCTGCTAAATCACATGAGACTAACACTAATGCAACAAAAGATTGCAGTAAAGAGCGAGGATCTAGAGATCACCATGAAATAAGAAGCTTCTCCCATTGGAGAAAATGCAGTTGGTATGATCCAAATTCAGATGCAATTGGAAAACTTGACACTCCAGTTGCAAGACATTAAGAAAGGAAAGAAACAATGAGAGGCTCTCTAGGGCACTCGATGTCAGACCAATGTACATACCAAGGATACATGCCCAGATTTCTGAAACTACCTACTGTCAAGAGCACCGAACCCTTTGAGTTTTGGCAGTGTACCATGGTGCTGCATATGTCAAGTATATGGGCACCGACATGAATAATATGGATACATGCCTAGTATGGCGACGACGTCGGTGAACCTATATTGTTCATTTTTTCAATATGTTAGGCATGAAGATAAAGAGTTTCATGCATATGACCTGCATCAAGAGAGAACATATGGATCCTACTATGTCAAGGGAGAAGTACAACAACCATAGCCGTAGCCATAGATGGTGTAATCATCACCTCCACCGCAGTATGTACCACTACCGCATATGCAGTTTATACCACAATAGTAGTTTGCACCGCATCCACAATATAATCAGATGTAGATGACTCTGCAGTAGCCACAGTACATTTAGTCAGCACATCATGTTTCAGGAACAGTAGAATCCCTTGCATCAACAAGTAAATCAGTCGCAGTATCAACAGCAAGGAGGATTTCACAGACGATTCCAAGGGCAAGGAGGAGGATTTGGTCGGGGAGGACGACGAGGTTCCGGGCCTATCCAATGTTATAATTGTAGCATGTTGGGTCACTATCAGAGGGTTTTCCCATAGTTATAGTGTTCATGTATGTATTGTACTGCAATTGATCACACTATTGAGAACTGTCCACAATTGATCGTGAGATGGCAGGCCAAAAATGTCCCATAGTTGCAAAATTAGAATCAATTAAAAAATGAGAATCATTTGAATCATAATCAATTGCAGAACCAATTGTAGAACCAAAACCAACTGCAAAATCATAACCAGAACCAAATTCCAATTCAAAACCAAATTCCCATTCAGAACCAAGTTTTGATTCAGAACCAGAATACAAATAAGAATGTGAATCAACCTATGAATCCACTACTGAACCAAAATCAAGGACCGACGGTTGTGACAATCTTAGCGGAACCCAGAATGTAGGATGCTGACGTTGCAGTCATCACCCAAGGAGGTGAAAATACAGGAGAAGATAGCTCACATCCACAAATTCAATTGGCTGGGAAGAAGGTATATTTCGGCATCGATGCTAATAAAGACACATTTCTTAAAGCATGTGATGTGATCGGAAGGAATCCTAGTAAGTCACCTATTTATGAAATTCCCAATGCTTTTGATTCCACATTGGAGGCAGGACCATCGCAATAGCTTCGTACCTTGCAGAACTTGTTTGAAAGTTGCTTGTCGCTGGAAAGAAATCCTGATGCTCTTGTCGATATTGAGAGTCTATTCCATTGATTGGATAAGGTACAAAAGGATTTTGCGGTGAATTTTTTGCATAAGAAAAAGATGGGGAAATAAATGTGCATGAATATTTAGATTGGGGGCTATGAGGTTGATTTAGTCATTCTATATCTAGGGTCGGATGTTAATATTCTGACAAGACAAACATGGCAAAATATGGCACTGGTCTCCTTTGCAGTTGTGACTGGCCAACCAGGACATAGTAACACCGATTGGGAGATTTCTGCACCATGCTTTGGAATTGGAGGGCATAAAGACCTATGTCGACTTTAATGTGATTGAGGTTGTTGATGGTGGAGGCTCCTATTCCCCATTACTGGGGATCGGATGGGCCAATGATATTATGCTAGTGATCAATTTTAAGAAGCATGTGATGACATTTGAGAATCAAGACATCAGATGCATCGCTCAGATGAATCCAAACGAAGGACAAAAGTATATTGAGTCGGTGAAATATGAATTTGTCAGAGGATAGGATCATGCTTATAAGATTTCTGAAGATTATATACATCTGACTGTTGATGGGGAACTCGGTTGGAAAAGCGCTAGTTTTGTGTATTTTGACTCTGATGATGCTCTAGAAAAATGGAAAAACCACTTGCACAAAGTGTCTCTATGAAAGTGAGGCTTGGTTACGTAGTCACTATGTCGTGTCACGACTGAAACTATTGAGTTTCCAATTTATGAAGGAATGTCTGATTTATCTGAGTTTCTTGTTGAATTTGAAGATAAGGTGTCAGAACAACAACGGTTAATGGTGTTGGAGGAAGAGTTGAAAGATACACCAGCACATTGGTGGGTGACCCATAAGAAGTCAATCACTAGATGGTCACAATGTCAGAGACTGATGACAGTTTGGTTTGGAGATAGAAGTGTACCATGCTAGATGGTACGACAGGAGAAATAGTCCCAATGATCATCTGATTGAATGTCATACCTTGTGGGAATTGCGAACAAAGGACGATTGGGTCCATGTAGTTTTCCACACATTGGATGAAATGCAGCAATATTGGTATGTATCAACTGCATTGCGTAGAGAGATCACTACCTGGGAGGAATTACCAGTTTGCTTTACTCACACCTTCAATTTCACGGATGCTAAACCAGATGTTCATAATGTGTTGCGGCTCATTCAAAATGTTGTTTTGAAGGTATTACTAGTCACATATGCAGTGCATCCACATGCACATTATCATATGCATTCCATGATGGAATGTTATAATGTGACTGGAGGACCAGATGATGATGACGGTATGCGAAATATCAATATTCTATAAATAGAAGGAAGTCGGGATGTCACAGCACATAATTTACCGATGGATCCAATGAATCATCCACTGAATATAAGAAAATTCAACATTGGGATAGAGGAGAACGCAAAATTTTCTAGTGTTGGGGACTACTGGGATGAAGAAACAATGGCAAAGATCACAGATCTGTTGCATGAATTCCAATTTTTGTTCCCTATAAAGTTTTCTAAGATGAAGGGGATATTGGGAGATTTAGGAGAAATGAATATCCCATTGAAGCCAAATGCGAAACATGTACGACAATGACCGTATTAGTTGAATCTGTGATACAAGGAGAGGGTAAAAGATGAGCTTGATCGGATGTTGGATGCTGAAATAATTGAGCCATTTGAAGAATCAAAATGGATTAGTCCGATGGTAGTCCAAGACAAAAAGACGGGTGAGGTTTGGATCTGTTTCGACCTATTACTTCGATGTTAGATCTTCACCTTGTTATTATACAACATAGATTGCATTAAAAATGTATTCTTCAAATTTTAGAAAAGAATCACATGCTCCAATCAAATTAGACATATGCGCTTTTGAGGTGGAGGACATTGAATCCATTTTTATCTCTCTTATTCATATTTTATACATAGAATATGAACACACAAGATAGCTAGATTAATAATATGAATGTGCAAATGCAATTGAATAAATAAATTATTGTGTAAACATTATTTTTACCTGTGTCACTCATCAAATGAGGAAGTGATTTGAAATACATAGGGATATATCACACTTTTTTATTCATGTGATAGATTGAAGCGACATACATTTCCTTCTAATAATTTACCTGAAACTATTTCCTCTTTGTCATCATCACATACACGTCGATTGAAATTTTTTAAATCCTTCATAGATTATGTGCAAAATCCCATGGACTCTTGCATTGAATATCCTTCGGACATGCTACCTTCCTATTTTTCCCTAGTATGAACAAATGATTTCAAAACCTTCATATATCCTTCTATAGGATACATCCATCTTGTTCTTACTGGGCCACAATGATCTATTTCATATTGTAGATCCATCAAAAGATGCTTAAATATTTTTGGTGTGAATTCTTGTTCCAATAGACAAAGGGGTTCAACAACCTTCTCCCTCAAACTATCAAAGTTTGAAGGATATAATACATGTAAACTCATTCTCTTTAACATTAGTCCCAACCTTGTAATTGCAAATCTTGGCTCCTTTTCCAAAATTGATATATTGACCACAATAGGTAAAATATTCTCTTTTATGACATGATATTCATGGGTCTTAAGGGCTCTTAACCTATTAATGTCAGTTTGGATTCTAATACTTGTACTTACATATCCAATTGGAAAGCGAGTCTATGACATCAACTTCAAGAAATGTTCACATTGTTCCTTTGTCCAGACATAAGGAGTGCTAGGTTTTCTATATTTTTCAACCCAAATATTTTGACGAATATTTATATGTTGAAAGTCTTCATGTGATGCAACAATATCAGAAGTGAAAAAAAAGTTTTATAATTCCATACGGTATATTTTTATCACTATGCATAAAGTTAATAGTATGCCTAATGGTTATATCCTTAAAGTATGGAAACTTATATAATATGCAAAATAATTTTACATCACTTTCATTACATGGATCATCTCTACTACCACAAATCCCACCACTTTCAATAAACAACATTATTTTTTTGCCCATTCTTAATAATGTATTCAACTGTTATTGGTAATGGTGCTTCATGCTCCTCTTCCTAGCCATTGAAACATGTTTTTTGTCAAGACTATGGATAAGTAACTCCAAATCACTCAAAGCTTCTCTAGTCTATTGACTAACCTATTCAAGTTATCAAAAGAGAAACTCAAATACACTTAGACTCACTCGAATTCACTAGAAATATAGTCCTAGTCACTGGGGATAACTCAAATTTACCAAGACTGACTCAAAGCCTCCAAAACTAACTCGAATTTACCCATAAATTACTCTCATGCACTGGATACAAATCAAAATCATCAAGATTAACTCTATTTCTCCTAAAATCACTCCCATTCCTTGAAGACAACTTCAATTGATCCAAAATTACTCTGATTAACTGGGGATAGGTCAAATTTGACCCAAAATCCCTCTAACTGACTAAATACAACTCGAATTGCCTTGAATCACTCCAACTGATTGAAGGTAACTCAAATTCACCGCAAATTTACTCATATTAACTAAAGAAAAATCAGATAGGGTGCATGGGCGCATGGGTGCATGATGCATGGTTCATGGTGCATGGTTCATGGTGCATGGTGCATGCATGGGTGCATGATGTGTGGTTCATTGTGCATGATGCATGCATGGGTGTATGAAAAACATGAAATATATGTAATAGGATCTCTAAAGTCCAATAAAACCAAAATTAGGAAACATAGAGTATTTTTAGGAAGAGCATCAACACATAACCCCCCAAATCATTTGCATGTGGAATCTAAAACTCCCAAGACATGTTTGTTGTCCATGTTGAGCTATTATTTAATTATAGGTAAATAATAATAAAATAATAATAATAATGTCCATATTCCATAGTCTAGGCACCTAGTTCCACCATAATAATCAAATAAAAACGTCACATATGTATGTGGCTTACCTTCATGGCATTTCTCTAGATTAGCAAGTAGCATGCTTATAATATCGAACTCGTTACATTCAAAGTGGAACATATTACAACAATGGTATAGAAAGGAGCAGTGAAGCTCTATTACATATCCATGAATGAGCAGATAGCTGACATTCTCACCAAGCTTGGTGTGATGGAGAATACCTCCCTGAGCGAGAGGGAGCATGATTTGATATTCGACATATTGATGTTGAGCATGCATAAATTAATTTGAGAGATGAATGGCCTAGACACCATGATGATATTACAGATGAACAAGAAGACATTCATATCAGATGAGTGGACCATACATCATGATGATTCGATAGATGAGTGGAAGACATTCACAAGAGGTGAATGGCCTATATACCAAGACGGTAGTACATATGCAATTGCAGTACAGACACAATAGTACATATGTAGATGTAGTATAGACACAATAGTACAAATGCAATTGTAATACATATACAATTTTTTGATGTATTTGTAATTTTAGAAGATATTATGATGTATATTATCATTGTATGTTGGTGTACCCCCATTGGGGATGTGTGTTACCCCTTTACGGGATGTCTAAATTGTGTCTATATCTTGACGTACAACCTCCGTTGTAATTCAGGGAAATAGTTGCCAGTATAACATCATGTAATATGTAAGTTGGGGCAATAATTCCCAGTGTAACATCATGTAATATGTAATTGTGGTCTCTCTAGGAGAAGTGGGCCCCATGTGAGATGACATGTAGGATCGGGTATTATATTTGGCCAGTGACTTGAAAGGGTATAAATAGGGAGGCAATCTCCCTCATTTATACACATTTCACACACTCTCTAAGTCATTTGAGAGAGAGAGAGAGAGAGAGAGAGTCACAGGAGGAGAGAAAGATAGATGATGAACATTTCTTATTACTACTTTTGATCATCTTACTATTCTGAAAAAGTTTGCGAGCTTTTCTCCTTTATGGTTTCCCCGATGAAAATATTTGTGTCTTGTGCATATTTTATATTTTATTCATTTTTTTGTACTTGTTATTCTTTTGGATAAAGATCCTGGATAATCTAATCAAATCTTAAGAAAATATAACATGGTATCAGAGCCTCTCTGAAAGAAGGCATTGTGTAGCTGCAAGAACTAAGGCTTCCTAGTTGAAGGTGTTCTCTCCACAGATCATCAATTAAGGAGGGATAGGATAAATTGACTCACTAGGGAACATCTATTGGTGGTATTAGTTTCTAAATCATATAATTTTCACTATACAACCAAAATACAGCTGCAATGGCAGCTAATGGAAATCAGGGTTTCATGCTTGAAAACCCTAAAAGACTAAAACTAGTCATTTTGGTGCATTCACTATATCTATATATTGGATAACAATTAGGAGCTGAAATATTTATAGGCTGAATATAAATTCCTGATGTACCCTGTGTAAAATTTTCAGACTCAAATTCGCTATATTCTAGGAGATATGATTCCTCCAAATTAGGGTTCCATCCTCTCTCAGGATTCATCCCTAAACAGGAAACCTAGGGAGAATTGCTATATCTCGAGATACGAAGGTCCAAATTAAATTTCACAATATTTTCCATATAGGAAAGGGAATTTACCTTCTATGGTAAAATTTTCAGACCCCAAAGGTGAAACAGTGACATGTGGAAGTCCGTACAAGTTCGTTATGCTGAACAACCCCCAAAACAGTCACCTTGGGAAACTCAGCATAAGTCCCACGTGGAGAATCCATTTCTTCTCTAACCTGTTGAGTTCAAAATAAGACTTATTAGGATAACACAGTGATAACTTTCATAAATTAAATATCCAAAAATTTGGAGATACAGTAGAATCAATATCAGTCATTTCTGTAGAAGAAATTGGAAAACTAAGGCTTCATGTTTCGCGAGCTTCGCTCCACTTTTTTTAGAAAAGGAATACATTGGACAGCTCACCATGAAGAGGCCCATATTTATATCCAATCAAAAGTTTGAAATTCCAAGTTTTGAAAATTAGGGTTTCTATAAAAAAACCCTAGATCAACTAGCTCCAAAACCAGGACGGACACCTCAAATGGATAAGATCTAAATTTTTGCTATTTACATTTGAGGTTCTCATTTCAAAATGACTAATCACACTAGCTTGATGACAATAATGGTGAAGCCGATAGCTTCCAAGTATGGAATTATAGGAACTCTATGATCCTTGAAGAAATTGACTTAGATCAGTATTTCAGTAAGGAATGTCTAAGAGCCAGAGGGAGATGAGGATAAGGCTAGAGCCAAGAGAATCATTGCATATTCTATTAAATCTTATCTCATCCCTCATGTGTCATCCTTGAAGACACCAAAAGGAAGTGTTCGATGCTATGACAAAGCAATCGAAGAAGAATAAGATATTGTTATAATCACCTTGAATTTCCTCCCAAGATCATGGGATTAATTCATTCAAGGAATGTGTGCGAGAAGGAAGTGATTACATTCAGCGGACACTAGGAAGAGTGCACACAAGAAGAAGCTCGACTCAGAGAAGATGGGAGCAACTGAATATCAACCTCTCATGATTCAATGTAGATCCCTCAAGCAATGAGGAATATGAAGGACTCAATTCTTGAAGAACCTCTTATCCATATTAGCATTTTGATAAGAAATGATGCTATTATGAATGAAGAAAATTATGAAGTTGAAGGCTCAAGAAGGAGTCTACCCACAAAACAAATAAAGATAAGTATTCAATTGTCATTTCATGATATTTTTTGGTGATGCATTTTTTTATATTCAGTTGATGTGTTATGCATGTTTGAGTATTTGCATTTATAATATTGAATTGCACATGATGGATCGTTTCAAAGAACAAGGTGGCAACATTTTAGAAGAGGAAGCTGAATATTCCCGGGTCAAAGACACCATATAAGTGAAAGAAAGAGCTTAAGAAGAATATAAAGAAGAATAATCCAAGATGAATAATAGTATGATTACACTTCCAAAAAAAACAAGAGGCCTCAAACAGACTCCAATTATGTGACATCATTGAGCGACATCATTGATGTAGAGCCTTCTAGCTATGAAGAAGTAGCCAAGAAGAAAGGGAAGGAGAGAAACAGTTCAAGAAGAATGATGTCTAGGATGCGGTATCGAGACCTAAAGGGAAGTCAGTAGTGTCTTTGAAATGGATCTACAAGATCCAACATGCAATAGATGGAAACATCATGGGATACAAGGAAAGATTCATAGCACGAGGCTTCTCACAAAAAGAAGGAATAGACTACGAAGAGACATTTGTAGCCACTGGGATTTGAGACACATGACAGGAAGACTCGTGTGTGCAAATTAAGGAATTCCATGTACGAGATCAGAAGGAACCCATGGGATAACACATACACGAGGAGCTTGAAGATCACTTAGAGTGATGAATATCTTAACCTTTGCTGCAAGGTTGAAGATGAAAGCCTATAAAGGATCTTGGTATCCCGTGACCTTAGATGGATACTTAGACTATTATTAGCAGCGGAAGCTACTTGTCACTCCATTATAGAATGTTTCAATACATAGAGTACAAAAGGCAGAGGGAGAATGATGCTCCACTCCAGAGGGAGTGACTGCAGAAGATCCTGAGGTTTGACATGGTATGACATGATGGAAAAATACTGATGGCTCTAAGATTTACTGAGAGTAAAGTAGATTCCAACCTTTGCTTCAAGGTTGAAGGCAAAATACAAGTGATTCTCTTATTATAGGTCGATGACCTATTCTTAATGGATCCGAGACATGCTCACCTAGTTGCAAAGCATGTAGTGAGGTACCTAAAGGGTACAGTTGAGTATGGGCTCAAGTATGATACGAATCAGAATACATACTGCATGATTATGTTGATTCGTATTGGTAGTTCCACTAAGAAGAAGAACACCTTGGGTTGCTTCTTCAGTTTGAGATCCAGTATAGGCTACTAGTTGTTTGGTGGGATGCAGTCCTACATGGCACTGAGTACAACCAAGGAAAATTATGTTTCCACTTTCGTAGATATTTGTGAGTTAGTATGTTTCTTTTGAAATATACTATTTTATTTGATTGATCTGACTTGCAATTTTTGTATGATGCAAAGAGGAGTAGTGAAGCTCCAGTATGTGATCCATATCGAGATCTCTCGAAAGAGGGAGTGATGAGTTCTATCATAGCTGGTGAGACAGGTTGTCTAAGCATAAAATCCTAGCAAAGCTCATAGGTTGCTCAAACATAATTAGTCCTGTAGGTTATCCTTGAATGTAATCAGTCCTGGCAAATCTCGTAGGTTATCCTTGGATGTAATCATCCTTCATGTGATTCTATGCTAGAAATGGCCAAAGTGAAGTTCGAGTACTTCAGAGAAGCTTGGTGTTGTTCAGATTGAGGTTCCCTCCAAGGGGAATTGATACACATGAGCCCTTCTCGGATGGTAGTAGGTGTGTCCTACCATGCCGGTGGATGTATGTGCTGAGAGAATTTCTAACATGGTGTAATTTTGGGCCTCCCATGGTCATTGATGTAAGTGTTGTGTTATGTGTATCTTGGTTGTGCTCTATGTGATGATGAGATGATCTGAAGATGATGAGTTAATGGTAGGGTACACAGGTTTTGCAAGAGGCATATAATAAGTCCTGAGATGTACCTACTTGATGGCTTGCTCATAGAATAGAGATGCTAAAGATCTAGAAGAGGGCTAGGCCTACATCTAGCATGTAAAAGGGCTGGCTCTGTAGAGAAATACCTTGTAGAGGGAAAGGCCTACATCTAGCATGAAAAAGGGATGGCTCTGTAGAGAAATACCTTATAGAGGGCAAGCCCTACATCCAACATGAAAAAGGTTGTCTCTATAGAGAAAGACCTTGCAGAGGGCAAGGCCTACATCCAGCATGAAAACGAACTGGCACTATAGACCTACATCCAACATGAAAAAGGGTTGGATATGTAGAGAAAGACCTTATAGAGGGCAAGGCCTACATCCAGCATGAAAAAAGGGTTGGAACTATAGACCTACATCCAGCATGAAAAAGGGTTGGCTCTATAGATGGAGACCTACATCCAACATGAAAAAGGGTTGGCATTGTAGACCTACATCCAGCATCAAAAAGGGCTAGCTCTGTAGATAGAAACCTACATCTAGCATGAAAAAGGGCTGGAACTGTAGACCTTCATCCATCATGAAAAAGGGTTGGCTCTGTAGATGGAGACCTACATCCAGCATGAAAAAGGGCTGGAACTGTAGACCTACATCCAGCATGAAAAAGGGCTGGCACTATATACTAACATCTAGCATGAAAAAGGGTTGGCTCTATCGATGAAGACCTACATGGAGGCTAGGCCTACATCCAGCATGAAAAAGGGTTGGCACTGTAGAAACTTCTGATTATATATAGTATGGGCTGATGATCAAATTATAAATAGATGATGGAAACAACTATGATGAAGACTCTATGACTCTGTGATGATGATGATGCGATGAAGACCTGACTAGATGTGTTGATCACTGTGCAGGGAGAGAATACCTTCCTAGTTAAGAGGGAGTGTTGATGTATTCATAACTTCAGAAGATATTCTGATGTATATTATCATTGTATGTTGTTGTACCCCCATTGGGGATGTGTGTTACCCCTTTACGGGATGTATAAATTGTGTCTATAACTTGAGGTACAACCTCCATTGTAAGTCGAGGCAATAGTCCCCAGTATAAAATCATGTAATATGTAAGTCAGGGAAATAGTCCCCAGTGCAACATCATGTAATATGTAATTGTGGACTCTATAGGAGAAGTGGGTCCCATGTGACATGGTATGTGTTACACGAAAATCTTGTACTCTTGATCCATGTGTTATCCCTATGCCTAATCCCTAAATTTTTCTTTGCTAAATTGGATTGAGATTGAGGTTTTTCCTACCTTTTTTCACTCTCTAGGAAGGTCAGCGCTCTTATCCTTCATGCTAGGCGCATCGAAGGCACTTTTCCCCTTCATGTTAGGTGCGCCGATGTCGGTACTCTGTCTCCCACTACTAGGAGCATCGACAATGCTTTTCCCCTTCCTACTAAGTGCGTCGGTGTTGTTTTGAGGGAAAGAAACAGATATTCGAGGCCCTTCTCTAAGGTGGATGATGTGGATGTATATCCCTATTATCTAGGTGAGGTGGAATTTGGTTCCTAACCTATAGGCAATATCCCTTAGATCCCTCCTACTAATCCTTAACCTATTCTATCCCTTTAGCCTTATAAATTAAACCCTCTCTCCATTTGGAAGGGAGGAAGGACTTGTTGTGTCCTGGAAAATTGCAAGTAACAACAGTAGGGATTCTCCCCAATAAACGTTCCCAATTAGCTCGTTATTGTTTGGTATGAGGAATCCGTCTAGTTTATGGTCCGGCTACCGTAGGTCAAGTAATGATTAAAATATTTTATCGGTTGCAGCCCGATCCACCGTTTAGGTGTATTTTTTAGTTTTTTATCTTTATGCATGATGTGCAAGTGCCTCAGAAAATGCAGATGATAGAGATAACGAGGAGGGTCACAATGTGATGCGTAGGTTCTTACCTCTCATCTTACCTCTCTCGCTTCTAAATCACAAATAAAGAAAAACTAACTAAGACTAACTAACCTATCCCTAGGGAGAAATACTGTAATTAATGGTAAGCAATGTATTGTATAACATGCATAAAGAAAACTATAGATAGTTGTTAACATTTCTGAATATATAAATATCAATAAACAGATGAACAAAGAGATAGCTCATTTTTAATTAAAACATTAATTACTCAAATACGATGGTGGAAATTTCACAGAAATTAACAGGAGCACATTCACAACATCAAAGAATTCATAAGTCAGAACGATCTCACAGTTCATGGAAACAAGCTGAAATAGAAATAGTTCACATCCAACCATCCCATGTCAAACATTTGAAACTCCACAGTACTTTCTCCAGCTGAAAAATATAACTCTTTATTATAAGATGAATTAGTTCTCCTTACAATAATCTTCCACAAAGATGGTCTAAAAAAAGGTCCTATTCTACCTAAAACTTGCCTATATTTATACAAAAAGAAAAAAACTTTTGGGCTTCCCCTCATTTCCTTTTGAGCTTCCCCAACCTTTCCTTTACAAACATTTGTCCTTTAGCTTGTGAACAAAAAAGATAAATATAATATATTACATTATTTATCAACATTTCAAAACATTTAACTAGGAGGGCCTAGCTTGTTCATTCATGAAATTTCTCCATACATTTGCCTCGGCTGCTATATTCTCAAAACCAGAAGGTTCAAGAAATCTGATAGTAATTTCGTGCTAAGAAGCCTGGGTTTTTATACCTGCTATCCTGGCAGGAATCAAGCGCAGCTGGTCTTCTAAAAAGTGAATACTCACAACTGCATGAGCTATTTTAGTCTTCATTATCTTTTCATCTAACTCCTTGACTTGTTGGAGGGCCTGTTCATCCTCATTGCATCTTTCTTGTAATTTTTTTCAAAAACATTTCATGTTCTGGCAGCACTTCCAATCTCTTCGCAGCAGAGGTATGACACCGATTATAGGTTAGGATAAATCTCCTACAAAATTCAACATGGGCACTCTGTGTTTTCTTCACTGTCTTCTTTAATTATTTTGTTGCGTTATTGGAAAACTCAATCAGCTCGTATTCTTGCTTTATTGTCTCCTGACATTTGACAAATATATATGCGAGAGATTCTTTTTTTGCTTCTACCCAAGTCATCCTTCCCCACATAGTCTCCAGAATATCCTGGGTTCTATCCAAAACATATGAGGCTGTATTTATAATTTCTTCTAATCTGATGTCTATTTGTTGGACTTTAAATCTTTCTTCCTCTATCTGGAGCTGTATTTGATGAATCTTCTTTCTAAGCATAAGAGCATGCTTCTTTAAAGGCTCAATATCAACCTTTTTCTCCATAGCTGACTTCAGTGAGGCTGCAAGTGAGTTCTTTTGTTCCTCCAAGGTTTCTATTTGAATTTCGTATAGCTTAGCCTTCCCTTCTGTTGTGGTCTTCTACTCTTCCAGCTCTGTCACTTTACTTTCCAATATGCTCTTTTCCTTATTCAGTTCTTCAAGTGATAACTGAAGATGAGTTTTCTCATCCTCCAAACTCTGATATTTCAGTTGTAGTTTTCCCAAGTCTACTGAGGTAGCCTGATAATTCCTCTCCATATTTTCTGCAGAGACTGCTAGAGCATATTTATCTGCCTAGAAGGTTTGACATTCTTCCTTTGAAACTTTGACCTCATCGATCATGTCCTCACACTTTCTCTTCAGATTTTGGATTTCACCCCTTTCCTTCTTCAAAGATTCTTTCAGCTGGGCCACCCTTTTCTGAGACTACTCGAGGTCAGTCATGATCCTATCCACATTTTCTTCATTGGTAAGGGTTAAAGCTATCCCATCCATTGCTATTAATCATGGATCCTTATGTGTAAAGAGAACTATTGTTTTTTCAGTTACCATCCTTCTTGGTTTACCCCCAGTGTCCACCTTATTTTCAGTTCTTTTAACAAATCTCTTTTCCTCTTTGTCATAAAATATAGTGTTAAAATATGGTACCTCTTCTCCTTCTGTAGGCATGAAAGGGATCAAATCAATTCCAAAAGTTGACACTGAACCTTCTCCTACTGTACTGCTAGAAGGAACAACAAGCTCTAATGGGTTACTATCATACTGAGCCTATTCTTGGTCTGTAGGGTCTTGTCCTTCTAGTGTCTTTGTTCTCGATCCTTCAACTGTCATCTCTGTTTGTTGTTTTTATTTTTGGACACCTTCTAATCTGCAACCTTCACTTTCCGCCTGCTTTTTTTGAATTTCATCTTCTTCTTTTCTTGTCTTTTCTTCTTCAACCTTCTTTGTTGCTTCTTCAACAGCTTGTTTCTTTTCTTCCTCTTCTATTCTCAACCAATTTTTTGCTTCCTGTACAAGTTTGTTAGCCTCCTCCTCTCTCTTCTTGTCTTCTTCTTCTTCTTGCCTTTTCAATTTCTCCCCAGCATTTCCTTTACCACCCACAGTTGCTATATTTTGAATGAACTTTTTTCTTAGGGTTGTCATGTTCTTGGAATTGTGGAAAGTATCCTCATCTTTGTCCCAAAAATCAATGTACTCAAAATGAACTCCAACTTCTTTGCAATAATTAGCTACTTTGTCCTTGGAATCATTTCTATGGAAGTTCATCTCACCAAAGTGAAAGTATTCCAATTCTTTGATAAATTCTTCTCCATTCTTCACCCTTGAAAATTTGTAACTTCCAACAAAAAATGGAACTGCGGGATATACTGCCTTTTTCTGTTTGAAAAGGAAATTCCATATTCCATCAATATATAACTGTCTAAAAAGCTTCTTTATGGAGTACATAATCAGTAGCATATCTCAAGAGTAGAGAAGGGGCCCTTGAACTGCCATATATCCTTACATATAAGCCATCCTCTGTTAAATAATAATTTCCGTATTCTTGCATCACCTTGAAGGTTTGTAACTTCCAACAAAAAATGGCACTGCAAGATATACTTCCTATTTTTGTTCAAAAAGGAAATTCCCTATTCCATCAATATATAACTGTATAACAGCTTCTTTATGGAGTACATAATCAGTAGCATATCTCGGGAGCAGAGAAGGGGCCCTTGAACCGCCATACATTCTTACATATAAGCCATCCTCTATTAAAAAATAATTTCCATATTCTTTCATCACCTTGAAGGCTTCTTCTGACATGCAATTGCATTCTACCAAGAAAATCAAAGTGTATAAACACATGATGAAATGCTCACAGATCTCCTTATAATAGTTGTAGTATTTGTGAGCCCAAAATAACTTGTAAGCAGCATATACTGGAGCCCAATCCTTATCCCAATGGCACTTTAGTCCACGGAAATGCCGAGTGCATAAAATGCAATCAATAAATATAGAGCTCATGTAAAATTTAGACTTCTTTTGGGATACTCCTCCCAATGCTGCACTTATGCATGCCGACAAGCTGTTGGATACTATGCTTGCCCAGTTAAAAATAGTCCCTTATGTAGCAACATGATAAATAGCAGGTATCCAACCTAGTTTAAAACTTTTTCCATTATATCTTCCAAAGATTCTGTTCAGCATTAAAGCAATGAACCTATAGGGAGTATGGAGAGTTGATGTCTCATACTCTCCAGAAGGCCTTGTCCTGAAATTTGTTCCTAGGATCATCATTTTCTTCACTGTCTCTACCAAGTCCAAAGCTAACTCCTTTAACCAACCTTCAGTTAGATAATTCTGTGGTGATGGTAGATGATATGCCATGGACACATCAGTAAGGTTGTATGTGGCATAACCTTGCTTCTCAATATTTTCTAGGATCATCCTTGTTACATCTTCCCTGGGTAGGATCCAACCTATCACTTCCGAACATGGAAAAAGATCAGGCCTGGTAGCCACTTTCATCAGGGTTGACCTCTAAATATTTTCATATATGTGCATTTCTTCAAAACCAGCATCAGGGACACTTTGGATTGAAATCATTCTATACACTTATCCCCACTTGTATTCTGGTTCGACCCCAGTGGTAGCTTTAGTGTCTTCATAAATGAATTCTACCTTGGTTATCACTTTTACTTTAGGTTCTTCTTCAGCCACTTGGGCTTTCTTCTCTGTTTCCTTGGAATATTGTTGTACTGGAAATCAACCTGTAATAGTCATGCAGCATGGTTTCAGTCTAACTATCTCCAGCAAATGGTATAGTGATAAACAAGAAAACATACAGTTATTACCATTTCTTCAATATGCATACTGGAATTCAAAGTCAATACCATAGCCTTCTGAATGAGATATTTTAAACAAATTTATAAATATTTATGCTCCCCAAACCTGCCCAAAAATATGCTCGCTCAAACCCTAAACTCTTCCAAATTCATAAAACCTATATGGGCGCCTCGACTGAGGCAAAAATCACCTCATTGTTTGCTTCAACAACACTCCAAAACCTTGATCAGCTGCACGACCCTCCTAAATCCCACGAGAAACTACTGTTATAGGAGGCACGATTTTCTAACCCCAGGCTAAAAATGTAACAACCAAGAACAGGGTGGTGCAGACAGTGAAACACCTATCTGCACCATGCCCTAAACCCTTGAAAAACTGCCACAGGTGCACTCATGGCAGACAATCTAAAACTTCACCGACCAAAGTGAAACGTTCACAGCCAATGGACTAGGCCATTAGTAAAAGGATAAGAATTACCGCAAGAAAACCACACAATGCAAAATAAACCTAACCCCACTGTGGAAACCTAACCCTATCCACCTAGTGATTAAACATTAACAAAAACCAAGAAAGCCAAAACCGTGAATAGATCCTACCTGGCAACAATGATACAGGAAACCTGGATGGGAGTACCTTCTGTGGGCGCAGATGAGGACAAATGGAAGCTTGACAGCTACATAATATACAGGCTAGATGGCTTCTACGATGAAAATAACAAGTAATAACCCAAAACGACATTATATAGACCTCGACCGGGTAGAGAACTAGCGGCGAAAAAACCCTTTTTAACCACGCATCGGACACATAGTCTTGAGGATGTTTGCAATATTAGATGAGAACGGAACTACAAACCTGGCATCGCATAGAAAAACAAATATCAGAAATCAGAGGCACTAGTCTCTTCGGAATCAGTGGAGAAAACAAGGAGCTTTCGGATCGGATCAATACTAACCCTCTGCAACGTCGAGCAAGAAATAGACTAACAACTATGGTTCGCTTCGGTTAACCAACTCGACAGCGAGATTTCCCATTTAATCAGTTATCGGAAAGGAAAGACGAAGGAACATCTGATTCATCGGATATGATTTGTACTAATATGTCGGAACCTCGGCATACCAACTCCGAGAGGATAGACAAACTCACTCCCGATAAAACCCGTCGGAAAGCTAGTGGATTGTACCTCCACAACGTCTGAATACTAGTTAGCTAGACATCCGATATGGATATGCAGAAAGACTAAGTTATTTTGGAAAAATTCTGAGCCCAGAGCAAACCTTGGAAAAAATAAAACTTTCCTAGGTCGGTTTGAAGCTAAAACAAAAAAAAAGAGACCCTAAAAATAAAAAATTTTGGGGAAAATTTGCAGCTGCAACAATTGGTGACTCCCTGGTGGACACAGATCTCTAAACAACTTACTCATAATTCCCTTCTTTGCTTGGGAATCCAATGCTTTAGCAAATACCCTTCTTGGAGATAGTGGACTAGATCCTGATACCAGGAATTTGGAGTTGTAAACAGAGGGCATACATCCACCATGTGTAGTTTAGCTTCATTATCCTAGCTGCTATCTTCATTGTTTTGACCCTCAGTCATTAGTTTACATAGTCCTTGTCCCTTAACTATGGTTGCTGGTTTGAATTCAAGATCATATTCTTGCAAAGCAGTCACCCAATTACCTCTTCTCTTTCCCAATTCTTTCTACACAAAAAGGGATCGTACTGCTGGGTGTGGGACTATTACTTTGGTGCGATTCTTAAGTATGTATGGCCTGAATTTCTTTACCGCCTTAAAAATTGCATAAGCTTGTTTATCAACCGTGGGATAATTCAATTCAGCCCCTTGCAGACCAGTGCTCATAAATGATATGGGGTACTCATCTCCCCCATCTTCTTTCTGTGTAAGAATAAAATCCTTTTCAAATTTTGGAATTTTGAGTGATGGTGCATGAGCAACAAATGTTTTTATCTTGATGAATGAATTCTTCTCCACATCAGTCCATTTGAACTGCACACTCTGCTTAACCATTTGCTACAAAGGTTTGACGATTTGAGCAAATTCTGGTACAAACCTTCACACAAAGTTGATTGCCCCCATAAAAGATTGCATACCCTTTTTATTATGGGGTAAAGGGATCTATTATATGGCTCTAATCCTCTATGGGTCTATGGAGATCCCTTTTTTAGAAATGACATGACCCAGTAGCTTTCTTTCTGTGACTGCAAACACACACTTCTTAGGATTTAATGAAATGCCATATTTCCAACAACACTCAAAAATATGTTTCAAATGAAATGCATGCTCTTCTCTCTTTTTTGAAAATATTGTAACATCATCTAGATAAACCACAACACTATGACCAATCAAACCACAAAAATCTATATCCATAGCCCTCTCTAACGTTGCTCCAGCATTGATAAGTCTAAAGGGCATCCTCCTATATGCAAAAGTTCCCCACTTGGTTCTAAAAGTGGTCTTGAGCCGGTCCTCTTTTGCTACTAATACTTGATTGTAACCGAAAAATCCATCCAATAGAGAGAACAGTTCGGAACCTGAGACCATCTATAGTATTTGTTACATGGGTAGGACAGGATAATTATCTTTATCTGATGCAGGATTAAGATTTATGAAATCTACGCAAATTCTGATTTCACCATACTTTTTCTGCACTGGTACCAAATTAGAGACCCATTCTAAATGTTTGACTTTAGATATGATTTTATCATATAGCATCTTTTTCACTTCGCTTTGAATTAGTCGTTCAATCTTGGGATGCATTTTTCTCAGAGGCTACTGATAAGGTTTGACTCCAACCTTGATCGGAATCACATGTTGTATAATTTTAGTTTCATACGTCTTTTGGTCTTCGTAATTCCAAGAAAATACATCCTTATATTGTCTGAATAAGTTGATGAACTTACTCCTCTCGCCGGGTGAACAACACTTCCCCAAATTTACATATTTGGGTTCAGCTTCAATCCCTAAATTTATCAGCTCAAATTGTAAAGACGAGCTATGAGTCTTGACATTCGCTAGCTTTCTGAACTTGTTGTCTAAATCAAACATCTGTTCCAAGGCCCTAAATCCTTTTGGAATGAAATTCCTATACTTTAATTCCACTTGATGTTCTTAGTCATCTATTATTGCTCCTTTGAAAGTATCATCATTCATCAAACACTCCAAGATTTGTTGATCGTTGTCAAAAACCTTTAGATTTGTGATGTTATCTGGAACAAAAGGCCTGAAAAGTAATTCAATAGAGCATCTATTATTCAAAGGTACTAATCTAGAAACTGAGGTAGCTAATAAGTCAGCTGTTGCATTCTTTAATCTAGGAATTGACACAATATTGAATGCATGAAAATTTATCAGTAAATCCCAAACTTAATTTTGGTAAGCTTTCAAATGTGGTGAAATGCAATGTATTTTGTTCTGAATTTTCTCAACAACGATTTCAGAATCTCTATACATTCAGATCGTTTACTATCAATTCTATTTCCTTTTTAAGTCCCTGAACTAGTGCTTCGTATTCGGCTGTGTTATTTGTGCATTCGAATTCCAACCTACATGAAAGAACATTTTTATTTTTTTATGGATCAATCGAGACACAGCTAGCTCCTGATCCTTCCAATGTTTTAGAACCATCGAAATAAAGAATCCAAAAACTTTCTACTCCTACTGAATTTTAATTGCTAACTACATCTGAAACTAAATCTAGAATGAAACCACCTTAGTCCAAAAGAAGCCACCTGGGAATTGGAAATTCATATGCAGGATACATATCCAATTCTATTTCAGGGCAATTCTGACGACGTAGAATAAATAACATCGAGGACAATGTTATAAATTAAGGGGGTGTGTATGTCACATACCCCAATTTGTAAAACAATTTCATGCTTTTGAGGAACATTATGTTATATTTTATGTTAAAGTTTGTAATTAATGACCAATTGGAGTCAATGATAATTTAATGTATTTCAGAATATTTTATTAATAAATAAATGAAAGATGAGAGAACAGCTTAGGGAAGTTGTTAAATGAGTGTTTACTGGTCACTTGGTGGAGAAGGTTGGATGGAGAGTAGATTGGCATGTGTCAGCATCCTCAAACTACTTCTAGCTATTATAGGTGGCAACTTACCTATTTTTGTGGTCACGATTCCCCAAGAAATTGGAACAGGAGCAGGTGGCTCATTAATTAAAAACTGGCCCAAAATACCTAGGCATGCTAATAAAACTTCCCATTGAAGACAGCTGAGCCTGCTCATGCTGGATTTGTGATCATTCTGAGTGAATGAAGTGCACATGTGAATTCGATGGAGGGGACTAGCTGAAGTAATTTTGAGTGGATAAGTGTTGAAGACCTGAACTAGTGCAACTATTTTAAGCTGAGTTCATACTATTGTAAGCAGATGAGTTACTATTGAACACTCAGTGGAGTTGCAGAAGATTTCTAGACTACATCTCTCACCCAGTACTTCTACCAGGAGGACCAGGAGAAAAGCTCGAGGGTCCTGAGAATTGTAGTCCAGCTCTTCTCTATGAGTTGGTTCGGAGGAACAGCCTCCTTAAGCTATTGTCACCTCATCTATACTACAGGTTCTGTTGTTTAATTTCAGTCATTAAGTTATTTACTGTATCTAGAAAGTTTAAGAGTTTTCAATAATATAGCATAATTCTATTTTATTTCTGTTAGGGATAAATAGGAGAATTATTTATGCTGTGGAAGTTAGAACTAGCTAGATTAGAATAAATTAGTAGTGGAAATTCTGAGTTAAATGAAAGATAGAAAGAAAATACCCAAAATGTATTTTTCCACACCTTTTGCAAGGCAGTACTCTATTACAATTGGTTTATTTATTTTCAAATAGTGAATGCAATATAATATGAATGTAGGATGTAAATGGTTATTCTTTATAGGATTTTGTATAAATTATTTATAGATCTTTAACTGTATTTGTATTATTTACTTAAAGTATTTAAATAAACTAAATAAAGATAGAAGAAAAATCCTAAGTATTACACTCTAGTTTGTGTAATATTTTACACAGTCGAAACTAGCAAAGTTACTTATTATAAACCTAGTATGTAATCCTATTAGATAATGTAAGAACAATAAATTATCTAGACTAAGTTAAACTTAGCAAAACAGTTAAACTAGGTTAAATATTTACCGAGTTAGCTCACTTATGTAAAAATGTAAAACTAGGGTTTACTTAAACAAAAAAATACTAGCTCTATAAACCTTTAAAAAAGAATTAGGGTTTACAAAAGATCTGTTCTTTCACCATAGAATAAATTCAAAATTTTAAATGCCAAAAACCTAGCAGTATATTCTAAAAACTACAAAAACTACAGAAATGAAATGTATTTATTCAATAATATCATTCTCAGTCCTATTTCAAAAATTCATTGCAGTATTATTAATCTTGCTGCTATCAAAGTATTTCTTTGCGAAAGGTATTCAAATCATATTCCTTTAAATAAGAAACAAAATTTCTTACTGACCTATTTAACCCTAACCATCGAAAAGTAAATAACAATAAAAGTAGCTAAAATAAACAAAATATACATAAATTTAAACCAAACAGAGATACTGCTAATTCAGCCTTAAGCTGTGAAAATCCTTTTAAATATTAAAAACAAAACTAAACGGACATAGTTTGGCCTACGGCCTTTTACATCCTCTATCAAGATTTAAAAACCTGATTATAAGTATCAACATATAAACAGAGATTTCATAAAAACTAGACATCTGTTCCGGCTTTGAAAGCCCCTTTAAAAAAAAGAGAAGTGTTGTAAAAACAACCATTAAGCTTTCTTTAAAAACCCTAAGCAATCCACATTTAACGACCTAATGGTCTCTCAATAAAAGTCACGGCTTAAGCGAGCACTAAACAACACCTTTAAAGTTGAAGTATGGCTGAGAAGGCTCAAAACTAAATCCTGTAATTCATGGCTGTGAAAGCCCATGGCTTTACAAAACAACCTCTAGGGCTTGTTAAATAGAATTTTTTTTAAAGAACAAACAAAACATTAATAGCCACGGCCGAACCAAGAACTACAACACACGGCAATACCATTATAATCCACCATACAACTCTTGCAAGAGTACCTCAGGTGAAACCGAGGGTTACCAGTTTGAATGCCTTCATGAAAGCTCGGTTGATGGATTTTAACAGAAATTTGAGCCACCAGTAAGGAGCCTGAATAAAATCAAATGATACACAAATGATTAATACTATTTGCACAAATTACAAACTTATTACAGTAAAAGAGTTTTAACATATTTTATTTTCTTACCAATAACAGTTGTGCAGCTGTGAGGTCATAGAAAGCCAACCCTAGCATCCCTCGTGAGTTCCACGAGTTGAAATGGAGCCTGTCGAAAAGAAAATACAATTTGCAGTGTTCAGAAGAAAAATCTCAAACCGCGATGAGGTGATGATCAAACCCTCAATTAAGAAAACGATAAGTAAACCAAGAACTCCACTCACTCATTCAACAACCCTCTTCACACTTTTTACACTCACAGAGTACAAACTCACACAGTAAAAGCAAAGGCGAAGACCGCCCAACCTCCAATACTCTTTGCAATAGTCCAAAACGCTCTCACGAAGGCAACAAGCTTCATACTCTTACTACAACACCAAATCATGCAAAATAAAGTTGCATAGGAGCTCGTTAAAGCTCATGAAGGCCTGGTGCAAACAAGGGAAAGTTTGACAATAAGCCTAGCGGCCACAAGCTCACAACTCGACCACTCCACAGCCAAAACCAAAACCCACGCGATTTTAGGGTTTAGGACAAGTTTATATGGCAATACGAGGTCAACAAACCTAATCATCGACCACCAACCACGTTTCCACTGGAATTATTTTCCAATTATGGGTTTCATAGTATAGTTTGAAAGTACCGTCAAAACCTGCACAAATCATTGTTTTCAAAAGTCAAAACTTTAGGATTTTATTTTCTTGTATCATTATCCTCGTTTCTCTTTTATAAACCAAAAACCTTATGACTAAGATATGTTCACATTCCACAAGGGTCTTATGCATAAACTTAATTATAACCTTTACATATCTATGATCACCTCATTATACTTAATGCCTACTACTGGTATTGGTATTATACAAATCAAAGTAGGATAAACCAAATTTACATAGAAATACATAACCATATAAATCTTTAAGATAGGATTTAGTCTAAGCATGAATTTAATTTTCAAATTTATGCTTTGTCAATAAAAATTCCTATTAAATGAGTTTTCTTATACAAGAAAATTTAAAAATAATTACTTGATCAAGGAGGATCATTAAGTAGAATAATTAAGGTTTGGGAAAGAACTCGAATAAACATAAGCAGTACTTATACCAATACTAGTGTTAAATATGTAGTTTTGGTCGTAAATATGTTTGACATATCTTCTAGTTTATAGACTTCTTAGGCCACTATGTTCTTAATAGCAGAAGTAGAACTGTCCTTGATATACACCATCTAAATATGTAACACAAGTCTATAACTGGAAACTCAAGGAGGATGGTTATTGGAACACGTACTATGGTAGTAACATAACTACACTAACCCATTCTTTTACAATTGTGTTATGACAAACATTCATGCAGATTTCTAACAATAGAAATACCAACAATACCTTTTACGGGGACGAGCTGCAAAACAAACAATTTAACTAGAATTTTATTCTATGCTAGTTGAGTGTTATACTCGATCTAGAATTTACTGGAACAAAACTGCTTACCTGTTTAGAACCTGTAAAAGAATCATCACTTCACTGCGTTAGCTGTAAGCTAGGTAAGCCCCGATCTCATCTAAGGTTCTTTCCTACTTGACATAAGACAGTAAAAACACACTAAGCATCAGATTCAGATGTAGTTTTTCTTTCTGCCCATTTTTTAACATAAACTGCTAATTTTAACATCCATAACATAGTACTTCAAGATAAACAAATAAATTATATAGAACTAAAAGAATTACAATGCTAATTACTACTGTTTGAATAACCGCTAGCAGTTATTGATTCATAGATAGTGACATTCCTAAACATTTTATGTTACATGAATTTTTTTAAAATTTTTATGATTTTTTGGGTTATTACACATATCTTCTGCTTCACCTCTGTGTTCCTCAAAACTCAGTACAATTGGTTAGATTGAATTCATGGCGACTTGTTTATTAACTAGTTGTATTGGTTGAACTTGAAATATTATTGATTTGTGTACCTGAATGAGATCTTTAAAAATACTTTATTTTGTTGTACATGAATGCTTAAATATGTGTATAATTATTTTAGGTTCACTTTTTGGTTCATTGGCATGGTTGCATGTCGAACTTGTGCAAGACTAGTTGTTAGTACTATTGAACAACTAGTTAACTAGTTCATCTGGAATCATTTTCATAATTATTATGTATAATTAGTTGGAAACTGGTTTTTAGGCCTTATTCACATGTTATTAGTTGTTAATCGTCCATTGGACTTGATAAATAGTGATTAAATGATAAAGAAATGAAAGTATGTTATGTATCATAAATTGTGTGTTGTGTTGTTAAGAGTCGTAATGAAAACACTATAAGAGTCGTAATAAGAACACTAAGTACTAGTTAATCATGATTCAGAGTCATTGACCTTTACAGGTGGAATTTATTTCTGGAATAGATATTCGATGTTGTTAAAACATGTTAATAGGCTTTCCTAGCCCTTGGATCAGTTGTTGGAATAGTTATTGAATTTATTTTAATTTATTGGTATTTAAATGTAATTGTCGTAATTAAAACATGAAAATAGAATTAAACATTTTTTTGACTAATCTGTTGTGCTAAAATTATCTAATTAGCCTTAAAGAATTAATGATATGTCCCTAAGACCCTTTGATATCCCCTGGGAACATTACAAAAGACAAAAACATGTCAACCATCAATCATTTGAATGGGTGCTCAAACCAAGATTTTAGAGAGCCTAATCTTGGTTGATTTATTTTTACATAAATTATGCATCTCATAACTCTCTAGCCAAAAAGAGGATTAATAAAATTGTATCCTCAAAATTTGTGTAGAAAAAATCCATGCAAATTTTCATAACTTAATGTACAAAGGAAATGAGTATATTTAAAAAAAATTATGACTATAACAGCCACAATCGAGCTCTATCCATTGAATCCTTGGAAGTAAAAGGTTTAAATGACCAGGAAAAATTATTTTTATAAAATGACTTTAAGTGCTTGCTTCAACCACAATTGAATACCATTTACAACTCCTTATGAAATACATAGGCAACAAAAATGGCAACAAAAATCTATTGTGATAAAACGACTAAGTTCTTGCTACAACCACAATTAAATACCATTTACACTATCCTTATGAAATACATAGGCAACAAAGATACCTTGCATTATAGAACGCAATGGGGTTAGAAATCTGTAATCACCATCTTGTTTCATTGACAACCATACAAATGATCAAACACACACGCAAGAAAATGGAGATCATGTGCTAAAAAAAAAAAATTTCAGAAGAAAAAAATATGTCCTTGATATTCATATTGAATCAAAGGGCATCTTAAGTGCCTCCCTCAGGGGAATTTACAAAATGCTCTGCATAGTTACAAGGCTAGGACTCAAGCATCCTAAAAACTTATATTCAACTACACCCATATAACTAAATAGGCAAACATACAAATAAAAAAATAACTTGAAAAAAAAAATTACATGCCATTAATTCTTTCCAACCACTATGGTCACCTACACCTATACATGGTTAAACAATCAATGTTTATCAACAACCTAGTATCCCAAGTTGGTGGCGAATAATATATGACCTTTTTTATCCTTAATAAATTCAATATGTTTTTTTGAACGAAAAAAACTGCTTCTTGTTATTCCACATAATCAAAGAAGTCATTCTCTATTGCATGCCATTTATATCACCAATAACATTTGTTTCTACTACTGAAAAATAAATCTCGGTTGAATAGAAAGTTCAAAATGGATTGTTGTCCACTTAGACCACAAAAATAACTATCATCTCTATCAACCAAAAACCAGCAAAACATAGAGATTCATATCTATAGTTGTGTTCTCAATACTTCCCAAACAAATCCTGTTGATACCATAGGTACAAATATCCAAAAAAATGTGAACATCTAGTTGAAAATTTAAAAAGATCCCTCTAAAATAAGGGCATTTTCCATGTACTCCTCAAAATATAAAGTGCCTTAAGTTCTCTTAATAGCCTTCTTAGATTGATTGTTAGCAATAGAATTAAACTTTCTATATATATGGACAATAGTTATTTTTGAAAATGAAGAAAGAAGCAAGACAATCCTTTGACACCATTGCTCAAGGAGATGACCTCCTAATTTGATAAACCATTTATCCAATTTACAATCATCTAGGAATCCAATCTCCAAATACCTATAATGAAACATGGCCAATATTATTAGCAAAATATAGTAACCCCATAAAGCCAATAATTATACTCTAGTATTGGTCCATGTCCAAAACTCATCCAAAGTTTATAATTATGTGTAACATTTATTCTTAAAAACATCCCTCCACCACACCCACACTGGTGGACACTCCCATGGATATTATTCTTAAAAACATCCCTCCACCACACCCACACTGTTGGACACTCCCATGAAAGTATCCAACAACGGACTAGAAAGTAAAAGAAAAAAGAAGGTTAAAAAATCTGCCCAGGTTTCTTTTTCTTTTCCCACACTTTGATGTACATACCCAAGATTCCAAGATTCTGTTGCACGTGACAAATACATTTTGAGTTTTGTTCTTAAAAAAATAACAGTTTTTTAATCTCCAAATACCTTCGTAGATGAATATAGTCAATCGCTTAAATTTCCTAACTTTATAAAAACTCAAAAATTCGACATAAATCTTTAATGTTAACTTCCATTTTTTAAAAGCTCGATATGAATTTTTAACTAATTAGTTACTCCAAGCGATTTTAATGCGTAACTTCGATTTTTTTTTTAAATTCCGAACTTTATAAAAACTCAAAAATTCGATATGAATCTTTAACGAATTAGTCAGTCCAAGTTACTTAACCTCAAATCGAAAAATTATATTTGCATAGCTAGGCCTTTAATCTAAATTTATCAATGATGGGTTCACCAAACTTTTGGAGAATTAATTTAATTGTGAAAACAAAAGACACAAATACTAAAAACACATTTAACAATGATCAAGATAAAAAATGAGCTACTCTAAATTTACATTACATAGATCTTCTGTTTTGTCTTCATCTTCCCAGCAGCTGGGTCACTACTCGCACACTCGAAGCTTTGTCGCCTGCTCCAGCAGCTGGGTCACTACTCGCACAATCTAAGCTTTCAAAGACACCAATGTTTCCATATTTGGCAGCGCTTCCAACTCAGAGCACCCCACTAACGGTTAACCCACAACGACTCCAGCTTCAGCTTCACGCATCCATCAACCCACAACGACTCCAAAGTTTGCAATGGTTCTTCCAGCGATTCCAACTCATAGCAACCACGGACATTTAACAGTCGAAGCTTTGTCGCCTGCTCCAAACCCCGTATGCTCTTCAGCTTCACGCATCCATTTGCCCACAACTCATTCAAAGACTCCATTTTTTCCATATTTGGAAGCGCTTCCAACTCAGAGCACCCACTAACATCTAACAGTCGAAGCTTTGTAGCCTGCTCCAAGCCCCCTATGCTCTTCAGCTTCACGCATCCCCCTGCCCACAACACCTCCACCTCCAATGATTGCAATGTTTCCATACTGGGCAACGCTTCCAGCTGACCGCAACAACGAACATCTAACATTTGAAGCTTTGTCGCCTTCTCCAACCCCTGTATACTCTTCAGCTTCACGCATCCCCGTGCGCACAATTCCTCCAAAGATTGCAATCTTTGCAGGCTTGGCAGCTCTTCCAACTGACGGCAAAAACTAACATCTAACCATTGAAGCTTTGCCGCCTGCTCCAAGCCCCGTATGCTCTTCAGATTCATGCATTCTCGTGCCCAGAACTTCTCCAAAGATTGCAGTGTTTCGATACTTGGATGTGCTTCCAGGGAGAAGCACCGACTAACATCTAACCGTTGAAGCTTTGTCGAGTGCTCTAACCCCCGTATGCTCTTCAGCCTCACGCATTCCCGTGTCGACAACTCCTCCAAAGATCGCAATGTTCCCATACTCGGCAGCGTTTCCAACTGCAAGCACATACGAATAGTTAACCGTCGAAGCTTTGTCGCCTTCTCCAAACCCCGTATGCTCTTCAGCTTCCGGCATTCCTCTACCCGCAACTCCTCCAAAGATTGGAATGTTTCCATA
>LPNX010096296.1:124601-151407 GCA_001517045.1 Pseudotsuga menziesii
TTGGTTGCTATTAGATGTTATTAATTGGAATTGGTTGATTAATGGTTGATGCATGTATGACATTGTCATCACTACATGTATGGATATTATTGGTTTTCCTTGGTTGTTATGGTTGTTGCATGTATGATTGATGCATTCTAGTTGATGTATTCTAGATGTTGTATTTTGATTGATGTATTATGATCATTGTCTTCTGCTTGATGAATCCGGGTTGATGTATGTTGATTGTGTATTCTGATTGATTTATTCTTGTTGATATATTATGATTGATGTATATTGGTTGATGTACTATGATTGATCCTTGTATGGTTAGTTGATGCATGCATGGTTTTCCTTGGTTTATATTACATGATCAATATATGATTGATATATGGTTGAGATATTATGAATTGATGATAGATGTTTGTATGAATGATGTATGCATGATGATCGTTGTATGATTGATACTAGTTGATGTATAATGGATTTTTGAATGATCTCTAAAGAAGCCTTATGTCTTATATTGAGATGAAAAGTAATATGTTGTTATGGCATTTTTTGGTTCTTAGTTAGATTATAATTGTTCCATATAAGTTCACTTTGCATGTTACATTAAAATGCAAAAGTATTTAGGTGATCTTTGAAAATATTTATCCTTGTGATCTTCATTAGAAAAGTATCTTGTGTCATTATTTAAAGGTATCATGCTAATAACTTGGTGATATTTCGTATATCTCTATTTAAAGTAGGTACTAACCGTGTAACTAATTAAGTATGATACATGTACCTTTATTGAAGATGAACTTCATATATCCTTATATATTCAATACTAATTGTGTAGAATGTGGTACTAGTTAGGAAAATATCCAGGGATATTGTTGAAATGAATTATATCCTTGTGATCTTTGCAGAAAAGTATGTTTCTAGGGTATCCTTGTAGTATATCAAATACCTTTGTTGAAATGCATATTTGTGAAATATCATAGTGATAGTTCATGCATCTTGTTTGAAGAATATCTTGGTGAGACTTCATGCATCCTTGTAGGAAAAGTATTTTAGTGATAAATCATGCAAAAGCATCTTGGTAATGTATCTCATGTGATTGACTGATATGAACACATTTCATGTATCTTAGATGCATTTCATATGATTGAAATGGATTAGAATAAGATTCAAGTAGATGCATTTCAAGTATTTTGTTGAAGAAGTACTATATCTCGAGTAACTTACATATACTGAAGTATTCCATATTTCATGTAATTAATGAGAAAATTATTTTCTTAAAAGATGTATTTTATGAATCTTGTTTAACAGTATATATGTTTACTACTAACCATATGTCTGTTGGGAATGTGAAAAAACATCATTGTTAAAGAAGCATATCTATTTCAAGTATCTTTGTTGAAGAATATGGTTTAATTGTTGGGACTGAGTTCTTGGATTACCTCAGAGAGAAGTCTAGTATTTGTTTCTAGAGAGATAGTCTGGTGGATTGTCACCCCTTTGCTTCCATCATGTCACTCTACTAAGATTCCACGTTCTACATATGAATCCAGGAAATGGGATGGTGACCCCATAGTCAATGGAGACAAACACGAAAGTAGTAGTGGGAAGCATTGTGGTTCTCAAAAAAGGTAGTTATAAGAGTTGCTAAACTGATTGTACTCTTCTTGTGGGAGGAACATTGTCTCCTTGAATCTAGTTTCCCAAATTTGAGATAAGTATTCTCTCATGTGCTATTCATGTTGTTGTATTATGTATATGTGCCATGGTCATTGATTTATGATATCTTTATGTTCAGGGTTTAGTTGTTGAATAAACTCTTATATCAGGCATCGTATATTTTTATACCTCATGTTAATAATAAGGTTGATTGAAATATTATTTTTAGGTGAATGTATCTTCGTTGATATTTGAATACCCTATAATAGGAATTGAATATTGACCCTTGCTGCTAGTCTTGGTTCTCGTACAGGAATCCAGTAAATGGGATGGTGATATCTTGAGGAATGAATAAGGTGAAGGGAGTCACATCCCATAGGCAGTGGAGACATACAGGAAAATAGTAATGTGAAGTATTGTGGTTTCTTGGAAGAGGAGTTCCAAGAAAGACTGCTTGAAAAATAAAGGTAGTGATCCCTTTGAAAGTTGAAAAAGTATGTATGTATTATGCATCGAGGACGATGCATGGCTTAAGGGGGATGGGATGTAATACCCCGTGTGTTAATCCCCATACATATGTGATGTGTAATTGTTTGTTATTGTGGCACAGGGTGCCAAAATAAGGGTCTTTAAGGACTTAGAGACTTAAATATTATTTTGTAAATAATTAATTAATGAAAACAACTAGCACATCACAGACCACTAAAAAAATATGGGAGGCATATATCCACAACATGAGGGGGAATGGGGACATTCCTGACACTTTAGAACTTGTTTGGTTGATCTTGGTCCATATTTATTCCTTTGTGGCTTTATTAGGTTATGATCACCCAAACATTGTACAAATGACCAAATTTTGATTATTTTATCCTATGTTGGTATTATTGAGCCTAATTCATGATATGGTGGGACTCTTTGGTGTTTGGGTGGGTGTCACTTGTTGATTAAACCCATTTGGTGGTTTTGTAACTCCTTTGTGGAGGTTACACTTGGTTTTGTAACTCACATTTGCACGAGTGTTCCCTCATTGGTTCTTTTTAGCTTTAACACCCCAAAAGTTGTGTACATACCAGGGAAAATTTTAAGAACAACCCCCCCCCCCCACCAGCCCAAATGTATATATATAATAAATGGGAAAATCCCCGTGATACATGAGGAAGTGTGAAGGCTATTTTATCAATAATATAATTTGTATATATAATTTTTTTGCGAATCATTCATGGAATTATAAAACCTTGTAAAATATGGGCGAATCTTTCATGGAATTATAAAATCTTGTAAAATATTGCTGAATATTTTACAAAATTATAAAATCTTGTGAAATAATTGCGAATCTTTCACAAAATTATAAAACCTTGTATAATATTTAGCGAATATTTCATAGAATTACTTCATCGCGTTGGTTCAAGCTCACCAGAGTTCGACCAATGGGTTTCTCTGACTATTTTTTTATTTTCCTTTCTCGTGTCCCTCGATGGACTCCCCATTGGAACACTACTGTGTTTGGATTTCTTCTGTCAGGCACAATCATGTCCAAAAAGATTTAGGCTATCCCCCGATACGCCAACAAGGGAATAGGAAGCTTAAGTCATCCTATGAACAGAGGTTCCTTTGACATTGGGTATGGCACTTCTATTCTGTGGCACTTAAGAACAATGGTAGACGATTGGGAAGAAGTGGTGGTGCAACAACTAGTTGTCCATAGATACTGTGTTCGTTGTGGGCACTACTGGACGGTAAAAAATATGTTAGCTCGGGTCCTCATGGAGTTGCAGGATTCAAGTAGGGATTAAAATCCCTCGCCTTCTCCTTTCCATGATGTAGCACTTCATTCTTCCCCCTTGTCGAGTCCTTCTTAGGTCTTAAAGCCGATGGAGAACCAAGAAACAAGGACTGAAACAAACCCCCTTTGGCTCAGGGGAATACCGATGCTGCTTCTACAAGTGGCCACAAAAGAAAGCACATGGAGAATAGCATCCGTTTGGGCCTCTCCTTCAAGAAAACAAAGCCACTCCCTGTGAATAAAGCTCCTGAAATTTCTTCCAACTCGAAGGACTATCGCTACCTAATTCTGGAAGAGGAGCCCAAAAAAGTTGAAGATGGTCGCAATTCTGAGTAATTTCTTGGTTGATTATCCTTTTAGTTTTCTAGTTGTGGTTAGATTTTATAAAAACATTTATTTTGCAGTTGTTAGTCTTTTTTATTTAGAACTCAGAGCCCTTGGTGGCTGCTTTGATACTCTATTTATTTTGAATATGTACTCGAGCATAAGCCTACTCAGTGGTTTTTTACTTTCCACTCATGGAAGGCACATAGAGATAGGTTTTTAGATGATTAATCATGCTTGGGAAGACTGTTTATTTTCAATTTTAGTAGGCTCAGCACTTAGGGAAGCCATGTTGGGCTCTTGAACATCTTGACAATCTTGTGCATATACTAACTATTTTTTGTACTATAATATATTTTCATGGAGCTTACAAAAAAAACTTCATACCTAACATTGATTCCATTTTAGGAATGGATCGACTTTGCTATCAATTCTTTGGTGTGAGGTGTTGAGTTTTGATGTTAGTTTCCCATGGTTATCACCGCACCTCCCTTTCCTTGGTTTTCTTTCGCATTCTTCATTGTGCCCCTCTTCTCTGAATCCTTTAGTTATTTGATTAAGGTATTAAAACATTTATTTCACTACACAATTTTCACAAGCTCTTCTAAAAAACCTTTGTTGTTTGACTAAGGTATTAAAAACAAAAAAATGTGAATCATTGTTGTATTGCAAATGGGTCATGAATAACTATCATTTTTTCACTTGTCTTATTAAATTAGAAAAAATATCCTTCACTATAAATGTGATTGTTCCTTTTTGGTTTTTACATTAACAATAAACATAATAATAATCAATAAAATATACTATAATCATAATGAGAATTTTTTTTCATAAATCTATTTACTTTTAATAAGGTTTTGTAATAAGTTAAGTTGTGAAAATAATTTTTTTTTCTTGATATTATAAAATAGTAAACATTGATATACACATAGTACAAACTTATAAATACTTTATGAAAAATTAAAATTAAAATTGATTACTATATAAATATATTATTGATTTTCACAATAAATTTTAGAATAAAAAAATATTATTTTCTTATTCATATTTTCACCTTATACTATTTAAAATATACATTTTTAATACTTCTAGACTACTTAAAGTTCAAAGACATAAAATTAATTATATAACATAAATACCTCTTATTTTTCTAGGAAAATTAAAAAAGTCAAACAAAAAAAATAAAAAATAAAAAGTCAAACTACATGGATATAGATTTTCACATTTCCAATGAAAAAAAAACTATTTTCATATTTAGGATGACAAGTAGTTTAAATTATTTTTTTATTATATAATTTTTAGTTAAATTGCAATTTTTTTACTCTTTTAATTTGTATTTTTAATATAAATATGGATTAAATTTCTTCAAAATCCTTTTTTGATTATAAAAATTTTGAGAAAAGAAAATATGAGAATTGTTTTGGCAATATTAGGAAAGAACACATATCTCATCAACAATTACTGTTCCAAGACCAAGTCGTCTAAGCTAGAACTAAATGCTTAGTGAATTTTTTATCACTACTTCATAGCATCAACATGGTACTACAAAATGGTTGCATATTTTAGCTCAAAAATGAAGCTTGTAGCATATGGTCTACAATATGAAAATTTGTATATTGTTATAAGAATGTGAATTGATCATAACACATCAAATAGCATTTGACATCTTCCCAAAATTAAATTGGAACTTGGAGTCGTGTTTCAATGATGTAAATGTTTTTTGGTATTCTAACAATCAATAATCAGTTGTACCTTGCATCAAAAGGCCTAACTGTCCAACATTGGTATTCGTCAAGTTTTCTTTCTTATGAGATGTCATAGGAAATACTTGTTCAGTTGTGAATTCTAGACATTGCAGAAAGTTATTATCTTGGGTTCCATTGAGTTGAATCCTTTTTAACTAAGATGTGCCTTATTTCTAGAATTTGACCAACAGATTTACATTTTTTTGCAAGAGATTGTATTCATATACTTTCCTAGCACCACAAAGTGACTAGTTTCAAGAAAAATCCACATCATTCGAAGAGTGGGATGTTAATTGTCAGCCTTGATACTTATTCATATCACCCAAGCCACAGTAGAACATGGGCATCTAAAATGTACAAGGAATCCATTGATCCCTAACTCTACCAATTTAAAAGTGAATCAACCAAGGAGAAAGAAGAGGAATTCAGAACATAATATAATCAATGCCCATTAATGTTGGTTATTAGCTAGAATAACCAAGGAATGTAATATAATATCAATAAAACTAGAGCATGCTCAGCCATTCTAGAACACTTGCACTTCTAATAAAAGTAAAAATTCCTCATTTAGTGTTCTCAAGAACTTTAAGGTCTCTGGAGAATTTAATATGACAGATAAAACATTGTGACAATCATTAAATTTAGCCTTAACTCACACCTAAACTACTTCCATGTCTAATATTCACAACTCAAGAACAATATCCTATCTATAACACTCTCTAGATTACCAATAATAGTCGTTATAAAGGAAAACATCTGAACCTTAGCATCTTGATTGACAAAGGCCCAACATAGTGAAATCCACTTAGAAGTCCACGAATAAACCTAAAATTATTCCAGCCTAGAACATGATACTTGGACCTAACGTGTGAAAAAAAAACCTTTGGACATGAATAGGGTATCCTGGACAATGAAACAAATAAGATATAAACATTACAGAAAAATTAGAAAACAATGGGAAAACAACAAATTTAAAAAGAACTTTATCTGTTTGAGGACTAAGCCAAGGGAAAACATCCTGTCATTCATTAAAAAACACTATAATTCCCATGAGGTGAAAGAAGAAACGTAATGTGCATACCTTGTAAGCTTCAACCCATTTTCTATCTATCAATTCGAGATAGGGCCGCAGTTTGTCATGATTAAATATCATCTCTTCTTTTGTATGCAAGAAGTATATTATATACTCATGATTGTTAAGGACCTTCGTGACAACACCCATCATTCTCATAAGCATCAACTTCCTCATACATAATAAACGGATCTTTACTCTGCTCCGGAGGGCTTGGCCTTATGTGAAGCTCATCTAGTCTCTGCATCAGTCGTTTTGTGTCATCCTCATCGTTCACGAGGTCTCTACACTCCATCGAGTACCCTGCCCCTTGCTTTTTTACAAGTCGTGCACAGAACCAGGCCCCTCTGAACCCCTCTTCATCGTGGGACACCTCCACTAGCTCACCATTTCTCAACTTCAATTTCTCAGATTGATGATGGGAAATCCAGATCATGTATTGACGAAAGCTTAAAGGATTCTGCAAAGAAAGCACAGTTTACAAAAAATGATAAAATCTAACAAGAAACTAATGAGTCGGAGGAAACATTGAAAATGCAAAAAGATACATCTAATCAAATGCATTATGATACTTTTTCCAAGAAACATGATATTAAGAGGGAAGTACATAGGCAGGAAAACTTGCAAAAGACACATGGGGTAGGTGAGAATAAGAAAACGCGTGCCACATCCATGATATCGTCTGATAAGAAAGACAAGAAGATGCTCAATTCAGTTCATGTTGGACTTAAAAATCACAGTTCATTATCAACATCCAAATCCGACAATATGAGGTCCATACTAAAGATAAAGAAGCTTACAAACCATTTTGAGGACCATTTGAGGAAAGAGGAATCTCCAGTGCTTCAATGAGAAGAAAATTAGTGAAGCATAATAGCACATATGATAGTTGTGAAATGACTTATTGGGGTAATTTAATTATTCCAAGTACATCCTCCATATTTCAATTACATAATACTATGTAGTATGTACAAAGGCAGAAAATGTAACATAACAAAAGCTAGTATAAATTTACTGACATAAATAACTACAATTGTAGAAAGGCATGTTGGCAAATTCTGGATTTTAGATTGATTAACAAAATGGATGATTAATCTATTTTGGCTTTGATCTAAAGGCAAGTTGAAGTGCTTGTGACAGTGAGGACCCAGGTTAAAAATTCAGCAGGCCCACTCCCAGTACCAAATGGTAAATACTAAATAGAGTTAGAGTCAGGCACCCTCTCTATGTACTGGATATGGAGTTATGTACCCTTCCCAACCCAAAAAAACTTAAAAGGGATTTACCTACAAAAAACAACAAAATATGGACAATTGGAATATATGGACAATAGATTCCTTTGACCAATTTCTGGTTTTAAAAATGTGATAATGTTGTTTGTAGTTACTTTCATTGTAGAAAGTAACATTGATTTACCATTGAGCACAAGTGACAAATAATTTGTAGGAAGTGATGAGCAGTGCCTAGAACATCCACAAAGGGGCAATACTCCTAAGTTGAGCACATCTCCTAAAAAAATATTGTTGCATGAGCAACTTATTATATCAGATGCAATCTCAAATAGTTTTGAAAGGGTGATTATGTTATTTGAAAATTGAGACAACTTAATGTTGAAGGAAATTGATTCTTACATTACTATCCATGCCTTAATATGAAAAAGATCACTGTGACTATAAATCCCTGGCTAGAAAACTTCCACGATGAAGTAAGGAAGCCACTTGAAAGGCATAGATATAGGCATATGGGTCAAGTTTAGCTTTATCATCTATGGTTAAGATGTTCTTTACAAACATTATATTTCCTGATATCTACATAATTCAAATTTATTAATGGATGAATCCATGGAAAAAAGGGCAACCAGAGATTGAACCTTCAAGTAAGAGTCCTAAAGAAAAATATCCCTCTTCCCTTATTGAAGGAAAAATATGGATAACTACAGGGAAGAGGACTGTCTAGTTCTTCAACACCAAGATAATCATTGGCCAAGATCAACATTTCATACACATAACTAACATCTTAACATTTGATAGAAGAAAAATATATGAGAAATCTGTTTTTTTAAGGATGATCAAGGTCAGTCATAGCGATGGTAAGAATCTGGCACATTCTTTCAAGATTTTCTCCATATGGGCTATACCTATTGTTGGGGCTCTAAAAAACTTCACTGTGTCTAAAATTTTTCTTCAGTATCATTTACAACGTGTTCAACCACTTACCAGAAGTCTTATCTCCTTCCTCTTCTCAGAGGTGTAATAAGATTCAGGGTTGACGTTATGATCATAATTATCATTTAAAATGGAATTTGCAAGACTTTCACATGCATCATACACACGCTACAGACATCACAAACAAATATTGTACCATATACTTACAGGAAGCAGGACTGTCCTCTTGATCTACCTCAGGATCATAAACTTCTTGAATGTTGATAGTGACTGGAGGGCATGTTCTTATTTTCAGAACAAGGTTGTAGCCACAGAAACATTTAGGATCAAAACAGACTAGATGATAAGGTCCTTGACACTATCAAGGTGAAGTAGCATCATCATATTATGTTCCAAAGACAACCCTTGGAGGAAATCAACCATCAATTAATAGTTGGGCACAAGGATAAGGCTCAACAAAGGCATCTCAATCATGAAATTAATATGATGATCATGACCAATGTAGTGGACATCCAGGTAAGCGATCGTAGCCACTTTTGGAATGATGTTAGTAGGACTAAAGACAAAAATATAGCATAGGGAATCCAACGGTAACCTGAATCGGAGGCAGAAAGGTACTAGTCCATGGGTAGCATACTCAGGTGTAGTATATCGAAGGAGACACTTCAGATGAATTAATTTAAGGAAGATAATTTTTTCATTCAAACTCATTATTTTTTATGTTAGTGCAACACCAGAAACATAGATAGATTTCACATGACAGGAAAGACAGTAACCTTCAGAATAGCCTGGATGCTTAATGCAAAAGATGGTACTATTTTTGTTGGTAATTTCTGGAGCCAACAATGGCCATTTTCGCACTATTAAATTGGGTATGGGACCTTCATACAAAATTAAAAGAGCACGATATATTCTGCTGTAAAGTTTCATCACTATAAATTTTTCTATTATTTACTAAAAAATTCTACTTTGCATTTTACTAAAGCTAACTTGTCATTATATGTCAAACAAAAAAAAAATGTCTTGTTAACCTATACTTTCTAAAGGAAAAAGAATTGCTCAATACACAGACAAAAAAATAGAAAATGGAAAAAGGCATATTACCTAGATACAATAGTACATCCATAACGTCCAGGGATGATTTTAAGGAACCATACTTATTTAAAAGTGTATAAATGTTGGTGAACCTTACCAATTCATAAAACGCCAACTATAAAATGTTTGGAGATATTTTTCAAAAAATATTTTAATTTCCAAGGATTTTATATCATTTATATAAAAATTTGGCAATTTTTAGGGTGAAAAACGTTTACCCCATCAAAATTGGGTGAAACATGGCTTCAAAAAATGCAAAATGGCAAATGCTTTTTTTGGAGAAAAACCCCTAAAAATAACCCATGGGCTATATTTCACCCCGAAAATTATCCCTAATAATGGTTGCAAAATTGAGCGAGTGCAGCTTGATTGGATGGCAGTGACTATTGAATGATGGAAGGGTACCTCCCCGGGGCATGTGCTGATATTCTTGCTAATGAAGTTACTAAAAAATCCTTAGCATCTTTAATTTCTTTAACTAGATATGGCTCTTTCTTTCTGACATTGCAAAGATGGGAAAATGTTGGAGTGTATCCAATGGTTTCCTCCAAGTCTAGCATTTCTATCTCCTCCTCTACCCTATCTTCCTCTGGCCTTTCTAGGAGATTCATAGTGCTATCAAGCATTTTTCCCAGAGTACAACACTAGTGTATTCCAAGAGTGTTGGAGATTCACATAAAAGTCTAGTAGATGCAACTGAGCACAACTTTGACTCAAGAACTCATGTAATTGATTTTAGTGTGGTTACCCAGAACTACTCCAAAATTGCAGGGAAAATATTTGTCTGAACTGAATTGATAGAGTCAACAAGAGTTCTAGGTTCGTGCTTCACCAAAAAAAGGGACATGAAAATTATAACTGACTTGACAAATTTTGCAGCCTGCTGATTTTGGAATTGGATCAAAATGGCACTCCATATGTGACATAAATAAGGAGATGCGACTTCATAACTTAAATTTTCTATAATTGTGTTCAAAATTAAAAAAACTAAATGATCTATGCTCTTTGATTAAACAAGCTTATTGAATATTCCCAGCACTTGGCTTAGCAACCCCTCCTAAGTCAGTTCCTGACGGGCCTTTTGTAAATAGGTCTACAACACCCGTACAAGGGCTAGGACATTGGATTTCTTTTGCCATGACTCAGGGGAGAGAAAAATCTGAAAAATATGCATGTAGATTGTGGGAAGAGGAGGTCGATTTTTATCAACAAGCTGAGCCAACAACTGAAGAGCATATGGTACAAATTCCGTGACATCATGAACCAAAATGGTTTGTAACACAAGAAACAAATTTTCTCAAAACTTGCAATCAATCCTCGATCTCTTTCACATGATCTTCCCATTAAGGCAGCAACTGACTCAAATAAATAATGATTAAATCTAGGGTTTTTTGGATTCTTACATACCTCATTTAGGATGGATGTTAGAACTGTAAGACAACCAATTTCCAGATCAACACTAAATTTTGCCAATCCCACAACTCTCAGAATACATTTCATGACATAGGGGATCTCCTCGGATTCCGGAAATTTCAGTGCTTTAAAAAGATTAGCCATCGAAGGCTGAAGGAAGGGATTTATGTTTGCAGAAGTATACTGAAGTTGTCTCCCATTTTTAACAAGTAGCATCTTCTCGATACAATTAGCAGCATAAGAATGAACAACATTTTACTCACACAAAAGGAACCTCATCAAATGAGGCATGATACTCAAAGCACTGGTCTTGGGAATCTGATAGTAGAAATTGGTAAGAAAATCCAATGCATCTGACTTCAATAATGGTTGTGCATTCACATCCTCACTTTGTAACCCGAGAAATATCATGGTCAAGATGAACTGTTCAAAATTGATCAAGTCGGTACTTACCAAAACTCTAGCAATTTGTTTAGTTGATAAATAAACAACCAAGTATATTGCACAATCCTTTTCCTTCCAATTCTATATTGGATTGGTGACATATTTGGCTTGCATGTTCTGTATGCGCATCGAGACCATAGCCATCACATTTTCCTTATAATGAGTTGCAAGTCCTTTCACTAATTCGCAAGCCATTCGACTTCTTGTGTCAAAATCTGCTGACAACAAGTAGATGCAGGTTTTGGTTTATTAATTTCATTTTTTCATTGATTCTTTTGCAGTGGTTTTTGTGCTGCTTCTGACGTTCAAGCATTCACCTCTGACTTGAAAAATAATTTTTCATCCAAATATCGAGGGAAGTATGAAACTGACTTTACTAAGGCAGTGAAAGAGATATGTGAGGAGTATGATGATAAAGGTACAGAGAAAGAGGACTTTATTCTAGAGATTGATGATGGGAAATCCAGATCATGTACTGATGAAATCTTAAAGGATTCTGTAGAGAAAGTATAGTTTACAAAAAATGATAAAATCCAAGAAGCAACTGATGAGTCAGAGGAAATGTTGAAAATGAAAAAATATACATCTAATCAAATGCATTATGAGACTTTTGCCAAGACACATGATATTAAGAGGGAAGTACATAGGTAGGAAAACTGTAAAAAGACACATGGGGCAGGTGAGAATAAGAAAAATCCTGCTACATCCTTGAAATCATCTAGTAAGAAAGATAGGAAGATGCTCAATTTGTTTCAGGTTTGACTTAAAAATCACAGTTCATAATCAACATCTAAATCCGACAATATGATGTCCATACTAAAGATAATGAATCCTACAAGTTGAGGACCATTTCAGGTATGATGTTGCTGGTGCAATGCCTAAAATCCATTTTGAGAACCATTTGAGGTCTGATGTTCCTGGTGTAGTATCTTTAATAACTAAGCCAGAGTTGAAGACAACAAAGAGATATTTTAAAAGGTAACCAAAGAGTGAAGGCAATATTCATAATTATGGAGACGATATTTTGATTTTTTCTTCTTATCTTGAAGAAATTAGGATACAATCACCAAATACAGGCCTTATTTCAGAGCAGACCATGAGTGAAAAGCAGTTTTGTCAGAAAAGGCAAAGCATGGTAAAAGAAATTAGAGGTTCTCGATTAGTGCGTGAAAGTGAGTTCCTAAATCATAGAAAAACGGTGATAGATAACATTGTGAAAAATTTTGAATGTTTTAAACATGGAAACACTGAAGAGAGCATTTAGGTTTCAAACTGTAAAGAAAATTTGAAGGGTGAAAAATATTTTGAAAATATTCATGAAAATTATGTTCCTGATGTAAAAGATCATGTACTTTCTACATTTGTGACTAAAGACAATGAATTTAGGGTAGTTCCAAACACTTCTTTGCATCAAAATTCCATTCTGAAGAAGAAAAGAAAGCTCTTGAAGAAACATAATTCAAGGTTATCAACTCTACCAAAGAGATCAGATAATTAAATAAAGATAAATATTTGCACAGAAGAAGAATATGTTCTTGAAGTATTATCTGGAGTAGATCATCGAAAGAAAAGGACACAGATCAAGGCAAGGAAACTTAGCTTTCATAAACATTTGCATTTGGTAAAAAGGGAGAGAATTGAAGCTGAAGATGAAACCAAGAAAATTGTAGAAGGCTCGAATAAAGGAGGCATAGAAAGTGTCAATGACAATAATGGAGAAAATATGGCATCAGATAATGCTTGTGTGTTAAATGAATGTCATTTGAGAACTAATAATATCTGGAGTTCTAACAGCCTTGAAACTGAAGGTGATTTTCCACATGGGCAGATGTCTTCAATTTTTATGGAAAGGCCTATGTGTTTTCCACCAAAGGATGATAAATATCATTTGTGAAGTAGCCTACCGAGTGATGAAGTTTCCCTACCTCCCTCTAAACGACGTCACTAGGACTAGGAAGCTATGTCTGCATGTGTTGCAAAGGTTGCAAATGCTTTAGTGGAACCAGTTGAAACTGGTGTGACTGGACAGGATGATGCATACAAGATTTTTACAAATGAAAAATCTTATACTAAATGCTTTGATAATGACAAGAATTCAGTTAATGGAAATGAGGAATGTGTCAAAGTAGACACATCGATCCCAAAAGAAGCAACAAAAACAAGAGGTAGTAAGAAACATGTGGTTTCATTAGATTCATATCAATCCTTTATAAGGTTTTTTTCAGAACCTGCTAAATGGGTAGAGGAGAAGCAGATAGATCCATGGTTTGAAGATTCAATGTCCTCTAAGCATATGGATAAATGGAAGACTGGAGATAAGGATGAGAGGAGTGCACATGCTAAAATGTCTACTAAAACATTGACTGATCCAAAAATGGAAGAACAAAAGCTACAGAGTGTGAATGCACCAGTGCTTCCTTCTCCAAAGAAGAAAGATGTTTCAATTTAGCTTCAAGGCAAGTCAATTCAATCAGCACACCTCCTATCAAGGCTTATGTTGAAAAAAAACGTGAGGGTGAGCAATATGAATACAAGTCAAATGGCATCAGGGTGAATAAATCGTGTGTGACCCCAGCAAAGAAAAATAGCAAAGGCCTTAAGAAAGATCATTGGCAGTCTGGCTGAGAGAATTTTAACCAAGGGAAATTAGCTAAGCAGCTGTTTGTTCGCAAGCATGAGCAAGTTTCCCCTATAAAATATGGCATTGAACCTTCATCAGAAGTAACAGAGTAGGAAAGATTAAGAATATTGGAAAAACTGAGAACATTCTTTACATACCTAGCACAATACAAAATTCGCTATCAATGAGTCAAATTGCAAATGAATAGTAGATAGTTGTTTTTCATAAAATCAACATCTATTAAAAAAACATAAATATCAAGTCGATAGCCATGGCCCACAAGTGTCAGAATAAATAAGGTATATGGGTTTGAAGGCATAGTAAAGAAAGAACAGGCTTTCCTCTCAAGCGCCTAAAAGATATGGGCATTTATTTTCTTTTATCCCAATCTCATTTTTTCCAATGCCACCCTAATTATCATTAAATATGTGTAACTACCTCTAAATTCTATGAGACATTAAAGAGAAAATGACTATTTTTCCATTGGAGGAAGCAGGACCTATGCAGCATGCCTAGGAACCCCCATAGAAGGAGGAATCCCAGTATGCCCAAACAGAAGAGGACCTCCCCAAGACAACTCCCTACCACTGGGAGACATCATAGGGACATCCATGTGGTATCTCCTACTGATTAGGTATAACATAAGGGATCTCCCTATACCTGATTCTAACCCACATAAGACATCCCCAACCTTGGGTATAATTCCTCTTTCTTCCCTGACATAATCACCAAGATAAAATGTACGGATTCAGCTACTGTCCTACACTAGTCAGGATCACAACAATGAAAGAAGATAAAAAATTACCAGGCCAAGATATTTTATGTGCCCCTTTTTTAATGTTGACCTAGGACATGCTTGAATATTTAAGTCTCTGCCACCTCCGATGTCTAACCTGCATTGATAGTTTAAATTGATTCAGTTTCAATGCTCATTAAACATGCCAAAATAAAATAACTAGATTTAGTGACAAATGAGATGATTGAATTGTGTCTAATGTGATATGTCATGGAGGTCCTACTTGTTTGGGTACACAGGGTAATCCCAAAAGAACGAACACCTTTAGATACCGCTTCACACAAACAGATCACAGATCAACACACCAATGTTTGTCACGTGGTTAAAACCCTCGAGAGGAAAACAGTCCACGGCCCCAGCCAAATAGATACTTGGAGCAATTTATTATGCAAAAGAAAGAAAGTTACATGAGCTTCTCATAATCGATCAACTAGCCAAGTACCCTCTATGCTCTTTAAATAGAGATCATAGATCATCAAGCAACTGACAAAGGTAAAAGAAAGATCATGGCTCAAAAATAACTTTGTGCTTATCAGACATGCACGCTGTCACCATGCCTGGGATGGCCTGCATCAGTTGCTTGCGAGTTTCTAATCACCGTCGTTTATTATTTTAGGATTTCACTCATTGTAGTCCTGGTGAACCTAAGCACTCTCCAAATATCCCTCTCATAAAGGATCCAACAATGATTTGAAATAGAGGATAAACATTTTAAAACTAATTAGTTCACTTTTATAGTTCTGAGGACAGAGTAAGCCCTACTTGTATGGATGTTGGCCCTACCCATGACATTTTTAGGACAAATTAACACTTCAAATGGAAGACTATATAAATTGGAATGCACATTATATAATGTTATTGCCCTACCATTGTTAATGTTCACAAACATGATGTGTTGTCCAAAGGAATGAAAATTTGATATTGGGAAAACTCCTAATCTGCCCATACAACAAATCAAGCAATACAACAAAATCATGAGAGGAAAGTGACAAGAAGTTTTAAATAGGAATAGGAGGAAATGCTTCTTATCAATCCTAAAGTGATGATTCAGGACATGCACAAACTTTAAAGACTAGCAAACCTTGAAAAGACAAATTTTAAAGAAGAGGTAGATATCTTCAAAATTCATTGAAGTGGGTTCAAACTACTTTACCAAATATATTCAACAAAAACAATATAGTCAAACATCAATGCATGACAACGCCTTATTTCCTCAGTTAGAAAAATCAGTTGAATTTCAAAACGGTTTTCATAATGCATGAGATGTTTTCCTATCGAGTATGTTCATCCAAAGTATTGCATATGGAGTATATTCATACAATAAATGGAATAAATTAAGTAAAAGGTTAAAGCATTATCTAAATTTTGGATAGCTCCATTGGTCAAAGATTTGCTTGAAGCATCCTTTGGGATTTTCTCAGATAAATGTTTTATTGCCCCCGATAGACGAGGAACCCTATTAACAGATAAACATCATGTATGGTTAACATAAAGATTCGGATAAAATTACTAGCTTGGAACTAATTTTAATGGAGATTTAATACAAAGACATGACTGAGAGAATACTTCATAGTGATCAATTCATCAAAAGGAATACAAAAAGGAAGATTGCTAAGGAACTGAAACTAGTAGCCTTGTTACAGGAGCTACCGGGAAGAAATTTATACAAGTTGTTTTACTTTCTTTCAAGAACTACTCTACTACATGAAAACATGCTACTGCCTTTGCATGATCATTTTCTTCACTACCCTCATCCAAGATCAATCCATGATAATAATATGCAGCAGCCTTCTCAGAAGCCATATAGTTCCAATCTAAACCCAAAACATAGAAGAAACAATTAGGATACGTAGGAATGAATCTTAAAGCCAAGATATCTCTTTCACAAGATATTGTTCTATAGGCAATGAAGATGAAAGTATCTAAAATTGTCTCTAGTAGGAATAAAAATTGAAGAGTTAAACGTCTATATGATAATCAGATATTTAGTTGTGATTATATGTAGATAAAATGATAAAAGTAAATCCATTGCCTTTGCTTCTGCATACTTCCACTTGATAACAAGAAGATGTTTTAGTCCCCAGCCATTTGCCAAGCAAAGATCAGATATGCAATATTGTGCCTACTTTCAAGCAAATAATCAATTAACTGTAAAAGTATACAAATCAAGAGCAGAGGAGAAAATTTTAAATCCTGAGAACAAAAAGATTCTTGATAATAATAGGATAGAAAAAAAACCAGAAAATAAGAGCGTGCAAAATAGATTGCAACAAAGATATCATGAGTCATGACAAAACTCTCGTTCTAACGCAATTGTTTTTGACTTATGCTTGCAAAATGAAATTAGTTAAATATGCTGTATCATTCTACCTAGAGCCAATACTTTACTTTCTCACATGTTAGTCTCCTTTTGACCGCTAAAGTGGATTTGGGAAAGTCAATTTCCATACCAAGTTGCAGTCCTACCCCCTGCTCCTCACATCAAGATGAAACTAAGATGAGTTTTCTATTTCATTTTGGAAGCACAAAATTATAGAACTAAAATCAATAGAGAGTATGATTCGGTGAAAAATACAGGGGTAAGAGATTTTCTCAAAACCTACTATCGATTCAAACTAATGTGTTGGAATTAGGTTTTCATTACTAGCATATTTTGGTTAAATGTGCAAAATGTAAATTATAATGTTAGAGCATATTTGAAGGAATCGACTCACTGATCTATGAATTTTGAATCACAACTCACACAAATTCAATTCTTATTTGGACTACAAAAGTATCAACGCACGACTTAATCTATGCAGACAGATTTATAACATAGGAAGAGGAGAAAATTAAATGTGTGCAAGGGATTGGATTCTAAGGAGAGCCTGAATGGATACAATTATCCCAACACATGTACTTAAGCTAGGTAGTCATATATATAGCTTAAGGAGAGAGGCATATATCAAATGTGTGCTCGAAAATTGAAGTTAAAGAAAAAAATGAATGGATACAATTATCCCTTCAGACAGATCGACTATTAGAACCTTAAATAACAAATTACTTGGCCTAGTGCTTGTAGTGAAATGGCTTGTAATACACCCTTCTGCACGTCCGTTGGAAGCTTCATCCTACAAAACGAAGGGCATTAATGAGAATGAAGAGAAGCACACACACTCACAGAAGACAAATGCAACAAATTTTGTGGAAAATTTTACTGTGAAATTTGTCTAATGACAATAAATGGGGTTATCAAAGCAAGGATTTTATGTAAAAAGTGAAAAAAAAAACTAACTTGTCCATATATGAGAAAGGGTGAACATAGAGATGTGTCGAGGATGACACACTTGAATTAATTTGGTATCATAGTTAAGATATATCGAACTCCACCGTCCAAATATCCTTCTACCTTCAGGAACATTCCAATTGTTGTCTTCTTGTTTTTTGGTGTAAAGGTTGCAATAACTATTATATAAGAAGTGCAAGAAACAAATGCCTCTAAAGGATACATCATACAACAAATAAAGAGAGAAATGGACACACTAAGAAAATAAAAACATACACAGATGTCCATGCAAGCTGGCTAAGAAAAGAAAACTGACAATATGAAAGTGAGACCTAAATGGGTAGGATCACTGTATTGTTTATAAGACACTTACCTTTCATACTAGAATTCCATTTGAAAGGCATCAAAGGTATTCAACAAAGAAGATCGATATTTTGAAATAGAAGTCTTTTAGAAAATAAAATAAGAGAATCTACCTTCAGACACTTTTGGTTGATAATCATCTGCAGGAGCTATTGGAATTAGCAATGAGTTTGCTTGCAATAAATATATCATAGCCATCATATGCAAAATGTACAACACCTCATACCAAGCATTTGAGAGAACGGTTTCCTGCAAACAAAACTAAGCATCAAATTCAGATGTAGTTTTTCTTTTTGCCCAATTTAACATAAGCTGTTGATTTTAACATCCGTAACATAGTACTTCAAGATAAACAAATAAATTATATAGAATTAAAATAATTACTACTGTTTGAATAACCACTAGCAGTTATTGATTCATAGACAATGACATTCTTGAACATTTTATGTTACATGAAAAAATTTTAAATTTTTATGAATTTTTGGGTTATTACATGTGGTGTCAGAGCACGAGGTTCAAACACTAGGCCTGACTGTGGCTCAACTTGCATCAATAAAACAATATATTTAAAACATGCATACTGATTTTTACTTTTTGAATTATACTTCCAGATAATTTTCTGAGTTAACTGCAGGTATGGAAAGATTGGAAGAATATGTGGATGAGGAATCCCCATTTACTGAATGAAGTAATTCTGAAAAAGAACCTATATAAGAAGAAATAACTAATAACTCTTCTGAATTATTACAAACAATCAAGGAACTAAGAGCAGAGATGGAAACAGTGAAAAAGGAAAATGAGAGAATTCTGAGAGCTCAGGAGGAGCTAAATCAGATTTTAATGGAAAGATTTCAGAATGAAGAAAAAGATAAATGAACAGAGTCTGAAGAAATGCCTTACCAACATAAACATAAAAAGTCTAAACAGTTTAAAATCAAAAGTAGTTCATCTTCTGAGGTTTATGGCGATCCACATAAAAAGAATGATCAATATACTAGTGATAGTAGTAAAGATAATCATCATACAAAAAAGAGAAAGTTTAAACCTTACGAAAAAATCTCTCGAGAATTCAAGAAAATTAAGCCATTAACCTTTCATGGTAAAACTGAGAAGGGAGAAGAGGCTGAATCATGGATGTCTAGGATGAAGAAATATTTTCAAATTTATAATTACTCTAATCAACTGAAAGCCAGAATGAATATTTATAACCTCACTGAGAAGGCATATATTTGGTGGCAGGACCTAAAAAGAGTAAAAGGCATTATGGAGAAAAACATTAACTAGAGTACGGTTAAGAAATATTTTAAGAATAAATTTTTGCGTGAACAGTACTACGAGGAGCGAGATGTGAGCGAGATGTGAGCGAGATAAGGAATTTTATGAATTAAAACTAGGAATAATGAACATGAAAGAACTAAACAGTAAATTTCTAAGTCTGCTCAGATATGTGTCATATATTGTGGACAAGAAGCTTAAGGTACAATGGTTTTTAAGCTGCTTACCCTTTCATATAAAAGATAGAATTGAGTATGACAATCCAAAAACTTTAGAAGAAGCAATGAGAAAGGTGAATTTCTGTTATGAACAGAATTGCAAAAAGGAAAGTATGACAAACTGGAAAGCTAAAAGAACTAATAATTTTGAACAAAGGAAGAAAAGTTTTGTACCTAACCGAAATTTTAAGAATAATAACACACGAAATTTTCCTAATAAAAATTTCCAAGGGAACAAAATTAACTCACAGATAAATCCAAATGTTCAAAGAAGTAAAGAATATGTTAATAATCACAGTAACTATACCAAGAATTTTGAACGAAAGGAACCAATAAAGTGCTGGTAATGTAATGGTCCTCATTATGCATCAGTTTTCCCCAATCAGAAGAAGACTGTTAGCAACATGTTGCAGCTGCAACAGTTCTCCCAAATTTCTAAAAAAAATTTGGACCCTCCTTTGCTTTGGATTAGTTCAGTCCTTTTCTTGTTTTTAGTCTTTTGAGTTCAACTTATGGATTTCGAAGTACCTTCATGGAATTTGAGTGCTTTCACTTAGCTGGTTTCTCAATGTTTTCATTTTTAAATTGAGTTTCTACTTGTTTTTTGCATAACCCTTAAAGTATTCATTGCAAAATCTTCTTGGATCGGGAGGTTCCTTCTTTGGCCGATCCGCCGTTGCGGGTCCTTTTCAACTCATCTCTATCTTTTCTGTCCCGCCGTTGCGGGTGGCTTCCGAAACCTTATTTTCGTTCTTTGCTCCGCCGTTGCGGGCGGCTTTCGAAACCCGACCTTTGTTTCTCACCCCGTCGTTGCGGGTGGCTGCAGGAACCCGGCTGTTTGTCCGCCCTGCCGTGGCGGGCCTGCCTCCTATCTTGGTTTTCATATAGCAGTTGCGGGCGCATTCTTAATATCGTGTCGGAGGGGGACGAATTCTGCCCTTTCTGCCGTTGCGGTCCAAAGAAAGATGGAGAGTTACGGTTTATGGCCGACTTCGTTTGTCGGCGTCATGGAGAATGTTGGCTTCCGCGATGCACCCGCCGTTGCGGAGGTCGCCAAACTCCTGATCGCCCGACAAATGAATCCGTTGCCGCCCGACCTCGTGTTAAAGCGTATGCCTTTGTTTGGTGATGCGGGTGGTGGAGTAAAGAGGGTGACCCGCCGTTGCGGGCGTAGATAAGTTGAGCCGCCCACCGAGACTTTCCTTTCTGGCCCGACTGATCTGACTCGTCGCACGTGCTAGTTTTTTATATATATGGGGCGCATGGTTGTTGTTTTTTTTTTAATTGTTTTATCGCGTCCGAGCTGTCGCATTGTCGAGCTAGCGAGTTGTGTGGAGCTTCGTACCGGTACCCGCGTCCAGCTGTTGGTCAAGGACTCCATCGCTGCCACCGGTTCATTCGTGCAATCCTGCCAGGTAGGAGCTTAAGCCCTTCTTTTCAAAGTTTGGCTGGGTTACTTGGGGTGAAAATAATGAAGTTTTTACGGCCTGTTGTTGTCGTTATTCGTAAACGGTTTCTTCTTTACCCGCGGCTAGGGTTGGTAGTTCCGTTCTCCCCAGCAGTTGCGCCCGCGTCATATCTTTTGGGGGGAATAGTTTTTGGCCGTTGGAGGGATTGGGGTTTTTCCCTTTTATAAAGCCGAGTTTCATCTACCTCCGCGTTTCGGTTCATCCATAGAAAAAGGGGGAAGACAAGGTGCAGGCGGCCGTTATGCCGCCTGCACCTGGTTATTTCTTGGTGCGATGTGGATTTTGAAAGCGTTTGGGGGAGGGGTTTTTCGCAATTTGTCCATGATAGATGTCCGACCGTTTGTTTTCCTCTTCCGTGAGCCCTAGTCGTAGCCTTCGCATTGCGCGTTCGCCATCGCTGGCCACCGTGAAGCCCTAGGGCCGTGCCGTGGTCATTATTCGAAGCTTTACGGTATAATGAGCAATGGCGCTGATTGGTGCCCTCTGCGCGAAGGATTGTCGTGGGTGCCCGTATTTAATGACCGCACCAATGTAATGGTCATGGCCGCGAGCGGCTTAGGCTGTGCTATTCTTATTATTGCTAGGGCTGGTTTAAGTTTGCAGGATAATCATGTTGGTTGCATTTCCATTACTTGATGTCATTGTTATAAATTTATATATTGATTAGGCTCGATGGCAGACCATTTGATGAAGTATATCCTGTAGCATTTATGATTAGTTATATTGCAGAGATGGGTTGAGTTTTGTGCTGTTAATTCAATAATCCTAATGTAGGTTGGTTATGCATATATATGTTACACTTATAAGATGATAGCGTAAGCTCAACAGATTGCATAACTAGGTCAAATTCTGAAATATAAAGAACCTATGACTGATACCATTGTAGCCACATATATAAATAGAGAAAGAATAAACTACTTCTTAACATTTTCAAAATCTGGATGGCTTCATATCATGATGTTTCGCATTACAGGAAGATTTCAAGATGTCCAAAAGGCAGAAAAAGAAAGCACCTGTGGTAGAAGAGCAAACGGCCATAGAAGCCGATACACCTACTGAATACATATATGAAGATACACAGTGTGTCACAGGGGTAGACCCTGAGTATAAATGGGAAGACATACACAGAATGATTTCCTGAAGGGAAGTTCCAGATACAGGCCTGGAGGAGGAACACATCTACACAAACATAGAGAAGTCTGCAATCATGAAGGTTGCCACTAGGCCCGAGATGTTTTCCTGTGCTGAACTGATGAGGTGGATCCTTCCGCACACAAACCATGGTTCGATGCTAATCTGCAATGTTGGGGGTCAGGGATACGCTTCCTTCAGCCCTGGGTATGTGTCCTTAGCCTACCACTTGCCTGAGCCTCAAGTATTCTTGTCCAATGAGTGGTTGGACAGTCTCAGGATGGATCTGATAGACACCATGAGGAAAATGCTATTGCCAGGGAAACTCTTTAGACATAGAGTTACCGAAGATTACGATACAGCCACCCTTAGACCCCCGTACAGATTCATAGCTCTAATGTTGAACCAGATCTTCGAGAGGGCAAATGGTAAATTATTCAAATTTGAATGGATTCCCCTGATGTTCTATGTGGCCACTGAAGGGACCATATTCAACTGGTCCGGCTTGGTATCCAGTAGTCTGTCTTCCTGTATAGCTGCAGCGAAGGGAGGAGTACAACAGAGAAAGTCTGAGTTCTATATGAGCTCTATCTTGATTGACTGTATAATGTGTCACCAGCCCTTCCCGGGGCTCAAATGTGTTTGGGACAGAGATAGGGTGCCGGTATATGTAGCCTTCAAGCTACTGGGAGCTCATCAATACCATGGCCACTACCGAGAAATTTGTGAACATTTCATCATGCCTCTATACACTCTTGTCTTCCAAAAAGAATGCGATTGCATGTCTGAAGAGGCCATGCAGGTCATAGAAGAATTTGGTGACTATTTCCTGACACATAATGGGATGTATCTGAGGATGTTTGGTGGTTCAAAGCCCCCTTTCCTGTTTCCCAAGTACGCAACAGATTATATCGTACACAAGGAAGCTGTCAGACAGGTGTATATAGATGGAATTGGTCATTTCCTTTTCACAAAGAAGAAGTCTTCCTACCCCCCTCTACCTTTCAGGCTAGGTAGCTGCAGCTTTGCAAATGTGAAGCAAGCCCCTGAATTTGTACAGGAACTAGAAAAGTTCCGTTTCGGGGAGATGACCTTTAGACGGAATGATACCCACGAGAGGATGGCCGAGCACTGTAAGAAACATAAAGTATTCTATGAGTACACTCATCATATTGACAGGGATGAATCTGTTTTCAGAAGGGCTGCTAACATGACAGCGCTTGGTAAGAGGTTCAAACCACAAGGTGGACCTGAGCAAGAGAAAGCTGAATAGGCTAGGGCCAAAGAAACAGCCAAAAGAATAAGAGAGGAATCTCAAAGATTAGAGGAGGAGGCTGCGGAATGGCTCCAGAAAGGGGAAGAAGAAAAGAGAAAAGCTGCTCAAGATGCTGCTGAAAGAGCAGAAGAGACAGCTAGAGAAGCTGAGGGAACTGCTAAGCAAGCAGCTGAGGAGGCCCAACAAAAGGTGAATGAAGAGCTTCACAGACAAGAAGATGAAAGGACAGAATTGGTACAACAATCAGCCTCTGAAATACCACCAGACCAAAGTCAGGGTGAGGAAAACTTTGAGGTGCCAACCTTGCAAGTGCTCACTACGGCCACTCCTCCTACTCCCATGCTCCATTTAGTGCCCTTTGCACCGAAAAAGGGGGAAGAAGTCCCCGATTTTAGCACAGTATACTATGATAGGGCTACCAAAAGGATCATGAGAAGAACTGAGCTAAAGGTAGGAGCCGAAGGAACGACCAGCACAATGATATCTGACAAAGCTGTGATGGTCGGAACCGATAAAGACCCGAAGTTTGTCATAAGAGCTGGCAGGGCAGCAATAGACGCTACAGAGGACAATGTAGATCAAATGATGAAGGAGATAGACTCGACCAAGAAAACCTCCACCCAACTGAAGGACACTCTTAGGAAAGAAAGAGAGGATGGTAACAGATTAAAAATAAAGTACGAGCAGGTACTTAGGGAGATGGAGGCCACAAAGCATGAAATTCATGCTATTCAGCAGGAAGCCCAAGCAAAAGAGACGACACAAGAAGCCTTGGATAAGGCACATCAAGAAATTCAGGGCTTAAAGGATGAAAGGGAACAAAATAAAACAAAGATAGAAGAGCTGACAGAGCAGCAGAAAGACATCTATGAATCCAATACCTTATATGTTAAAGATCTGCAAGAGCAGCTGGAGGCACCCAAGGAGCAGCAAGTGGATCTGCAGCCAGTCAGAGAACACATCCTGGCTCGGAAGGCTAGGATGCTGCAATTGCAAATGGACCTGGAAGAAGAAAGGTGTAAAGTCCTGCAAATTGATAGCAGGCTAGATGAATTGTTGAATACAGCATCTTATTTCGTAAACAGATCGCAAGACATCCTGGAGGTGCTGACTTCAAGGATTATCAGAGCAGAAGATGATCGAGAAGTCCCAGCTGGGCTACCAGTTAAGGATCGGCAAACTTTAAAGCGGGACCATGACCTGATCGAATTTGCTGTTATTGCTGCAGAGGACTTTCAGAAGACAGTTAAGAAAACGAAGGGAGCATGTACAGAGTTCTTTAGAAGAGCTCTTGTCACCTACAATCGCTGTCAAGTGGAAGCTGAGCATAGGTTACCCGAATTCCCTGATCATGATACATTTACAGGGATGTTACAGACAAGGCATCAGGAAGGAGAAGCCAAGGTCCAATGCATCATAGCCCTCGATGAGCCGATCCTAAGAAATGAAATTGGACATGCCGCTATTAGTGTATAGCTTTTGGAGGAACAGGTGCGGCTGAACAAGGCCAGGATAGAAGCCATTCAGAAGCAAGCAGATAAGTACGAGCTAAATATACAGTTCCTAGAACCCCAATCATTTGAAGGACTCGCCAAGGAGACAGTAGCATGGAGAAATTTGTTGGAAGACCAAGCGGGCCCCTCCAAATAAGAAGGATTGGTCAAATTTTGTAGAATGTCATATTTTGTAAAGGGTAGAGAGAAATTGGAGCGTTGGGGAGCCCAAAGGTCACTTTGGGCAACCCAAGCATTTTTGTTTTTTTGTATAAAACTAGGGAAGAGAGACAAAGAAAGGGATTTTTCCCAGTTAGACTGGAAGACTTGTTGTAAGAAGAACTATTTCATTTTGCAATAAAGAGTTTGGTTTGCCTGTTGGAGAAAGGACCGTGAAGTGTTCCAAATGTTGTACCATGGACGGTGGAAAGATGAATTACTTTGTTTTTTCAGCTTGTGTCTGTGAATCGTGAGATTGTTCTAGCTTTATGACCTATGTCTGGTTGAATAATTTCTGATTTTATTTATGGAAATTTCACTTAGAGTAATGCATGTGTTTGTATATAACAATTGGCTAGCTGGTTGTTAGAATATCTTCTCATTCATGTATTGTAAACGTAAATAGCAGCTATCTGTAATCTAGTTTAACATACATGAAAGTGGTACATTACTCACTAATAATGATTTTCTGGCTCCCCGGGGATAGATAGTTAGTTATCTTGGTTTCATAATTGCATATGTGATTTAGGTGTAGCGAACATAAGACGAGAGGTAAGAACCTGCGCAGCACATGGTGTAGTTCCCGGCATCCTTATCACCCTGCATGGTTTAGATAGGCATGTGCATTGCATTTTTTAAGTCAAAAATACAAATTCCAGTGGACCGGGCCGCAACCGGTAAACCCTCGTTGTTACTTTGACCTACGGTGGCCGGACCGCAAACCGGACGGATTCCCTATACCAAACAGTCAGCGGGCTAGTTGGGAACGCTGATTGGGGAGAATCCTTCACTGTTGCCGCCTGCGTTTTTCCAGGCCTCAACAGTTTTGGCGCTAGAAGGAGGGCCGCCAGAAAAAGCCGGCCGTGGAACTAAATTTTCCCAAGACAACCCTACCAGCAGATGTTTTGAAGCTTTCCATCTCACCCAAGTTGAGGTTTTCCTGTCCTTGAAACCCTGTGTGCCTAGTGGTACTTGTTTGCTCTTGCTCATGGCTGGAAA
>LPNX010096299.1:0-12478 GCA_001517045.1 Pseudotsuga menziesii
GTTTTCCATTGATATTTTGTAGGTACAAATTTAATATGGATTCAGTATTATCAGTTCCTCTTCTTACTCCATTCATAAGATATTCAGAATGGAAATTGAAGATGATTTCATTTCTAAAGAGACAAGGTCTCTATGAGGTATCTATTGTACTTGGTAAACATTCTTATGAAGATGAGAATGACTATATAAATCATGGTGATAGAGATTTTGGAACAATATGTATGGGCTTATCTCTAAGCTTGCACTACCTTATTGATTTTGTTGATTACCCAAAGGATCTCTGGACAGAACTAGATAGAACCTTTGGCAAGCACAATGAAGATAATTATAGAAATTTGGAGAGCACACCCAACACCAAAAGAGTTCTTTATTCAAAATTCTCTGCCTCTATTCTCTCTAATGAAGTTTTTCAAGATGAAGAAGAAGCATAATTTTCCACATAGTCAATTCGAATTAAAGAAAGTTTCCTTGGAGTGACTTCTTCTCCTGCTACTCCAGAGATCTATGAGATCTATGATATATCATCTTCTCATATAGATGACCAAGAATAAGAAATTCAAATCTCTGTTATTGAATACAAACTCTCCATCCATTATATGCAAGAATTCTCTAGTGATTCTTCTATTTTAAATTATGTTAAAATTTTTCCACTGATTGATTCAGAAAATGAAGAGGAATTCAATTTCTCTCTCTCTAATGTTGATGTGGGTGTACAAAAAGTAATACTTTGTATTTTTTTAAATAGTATCATATTTCAGGATTGACTCATTCACTCTCATTGATATATAGCTTCCAACAAATTCCTACATTATTGCTTGGACCGATACTCATAGTTTTGTTGAAGAAGCATACAATTGTACATATACCATATCAGTGTAGCACTTGGAACCTTTGTTAAAAGTTAACAGTTTTCCACTGATTGATTCAGAAAATGAAGAGGAATTCAATTTCTCTCTCTCTAATGTTGATGTGGGTGTACAAAAAATTAATACTTTGTATTTTTTTAAATAATATCATATTTCAGGATTGACTCATTCACTCTCATTGATATATAGCTTCCAACAAATTCCTACATTATTGCTTGGACCAATACTCATAGTTTTGTTGAAGAAGCATACAATTGTGCATATACCATATCAGTGTAGCACTTGGAACCTTTGTTCCACACTATTTTATATCATATGAGCTTATTTGGTTCAATTTTTAAGTTTCAAGAACCTCCACTCATGCTTGTATTTTTTCTCATCATTTTTGGTGTGAAAAATCAAGTACAGGAAGTCTCTTTCAAAATTTTTGTTGGAGATTTGATGTCAGTTTTCTCTCATGAGTTTTTTGATATCATATATTGTGAATTATTAGTTATTTTATAACATATATCATATTATGGATCTCAATCATTCTCTCCCAATACTCCCAAGACTTCTCCACCTTCCTACTAGATCACATGATCATCTCCTCACAGAACTAGTAAAGATCGAGACATTCTACATTCGCGTGGACACTTGCTCCTAACACTTGGAGATGATTTTACCTCATATGGATTGATATTCAATGATGTGATATATAATTTTATTGGGTTTACCTCACATGGTTCAAATTTTCAAGGACTTTTTCTCTCTCATCAGTTGATCTCAGTTGCTCTACATGGGTCCAATTTTCATCTTGTAGTTGTCTATGTTCCTGATTCAGTTGAGCATATTATTCTTTCTTGAAAGAGGAAAATTACTCTAGAAATACTCATTTACCTTAGAGAGTATCACATGCACAATATCAGGATGTTTACGCACAGAAGAACAAATATTTTTCATTAGTTCTTGAAAGAGTTGGATATTGCAGCAAAATTTCCTGATTCCTTCTTATTTTGAGGGGGAGGGGGGGATTTCCCAAGAGGATTTTCCCATTTTCCTTAGTTTATTAAGTACTTTTATTTTTCATTAGATTTTATGAGTTAATTTTGTCCTATTTTCTAGTTCCAAAAGTTGTCCAATTTAGGATTAAGCGGGGGGCGGGTTAGGATTATTATAATCCTCCCTTTTCCATTTATAATATATTGATCATTTTGTCTAGAATAGGGAGTCATATTTACTGTATTAGAGTATCGAGAACACATATATAGGTTAAATACCACTTACTGTATGTTCATGCATGATTTTAAGTGCCTCTGAGACCATTCCCTACATTTTAGGAGTCGCTTCGAGTGCTACCAGCAACCTCCATCAGTTGGTTGCATTAGGTAACTAGTTATGTTGAGTCAACTTTTAATTACATTCATTTAGATCACTCTTATTCATTCTAGTGGCATTTTTGCATGGTTTCATGGGGAAGTGGTGCCTTTTTCCATGTACCTTGTCGGTTTAACTGGTTTAACTAGATTAATTGATTGTTGGGTTGATTTAGTTATTCATAGTTAGACTAGTGGCTCCCATGTAGTGAGTTAGACACTCTTAGTTATCTAGTCAGTCAGGTTTAGTTGGTATATTTGAATATTATCCACATTATTTGAATACTACTTATTGTAACACCATTGTATACTTATGGAATTAATGAAAAATGTTGTAATTTACTGAGCATTTCTTATCAGTTTTCTAAGAAAATGATCTTATTCAGTGTATATTTTTCATTCCATAGTACTACACAAGTATACCTTTCCATTGAATTCACTTCATGTAGATCAACCGTTCAATAATTCAAACACACAGTACAATAAATTATTCATTTTTATTGAGGAAAAATCAAAGGACAACAAGGAAATTAAAGTAGATGGATTTGTTGATTAGGTGAGTGCAAGCTAGATGGATGTGTTCCGTACTCTTTGATATGATATGAAATTATTTGGATATTATATGACCTTATTTGGTTCAATTTTTAAGTTTCAATATCCTCGATTCATGCTTGTAGTTGTTCTCATCAATTTTGGTGTGAAAAATCAAGTACCAGAAGTCTATTTCAAAATTGTTCCTGGGGATTTGATTTCAGTTTTCTCTCGTGAGTTTGCTAATATTGTCTCTTGTGAATAAATAGATATTTTAGAAGCTATATAATATTATGGAGCCCAATCATTGTCTATCCATAGTCCCAATACTTCTCCACCTTTCTACTTGATCACATGCTCATCTCCCATAGAACTAGTAAAGATCGATACATTCTACATTCGCCTGGAAACTTGGTCCTAACACTTGGAGATGATTTTACCTCACATGGTTCGATATTCAAGGATGAAATATATCAGTTGATTGGGTTTACCTCACATGGTTCAAATTTTCAAGCACTTTTTTTCTCTCTTCAGTTGATCTCAGTTGCTCTACATGGGTCCAGTTTTCATCTTGCATTTGTCTATGTTTCCGATTCAATTGAGCATATTCTTATTTTTTCAAAGAGGAAAATTGCTCCACACATAATCATTTAGTTTATAGAGGATCACATGCACATTCTCGGGATGTTGATGCACAGAAGAACCAATAGTTTGTATTAATTCTCTAAAGAGTTCGATATTGCAGCAAAATTTCCTGATTCCTACTTATTTTGAGGGGGGGGTTGCCCATGAGGTTTTCCCCATTTTCCTTAGTTTATTAAGCACTTTTATTTTTTATTAAATTGTATGGATGATTTCTGTCCTAGTTTATAGGGCCCAAATTTTTCAAGGTCAGGATTAATGGGGGGCGTTAGGATTATTATAATCCTCCATTGTCCATTTCCACTATATGGATCATTTTGTCTAACATAGGGAGACATATTTACTGTACTTGATTATGGGGAACACATATCTAGGTTAACTTCCACTTACTGCATGTTCATGCATGAGTTTAACTGCCTCTAAGACCATTCCCTACATTTTGAGTCAACCTTCTATTACATTTAGTTAGATAACTCTCAACTAGTCTAACATTAGCTTTGCATGGCTGAATGGGGAAGTGGTGCCTTTCTCAACCTACCTTCTGAGTTTAACTAGTTTAATTAGCTTAACTGATTATTGAGCTGATTTAGATATCCAGAGTTATACTATTGGCTCCCATGCAATGATTTAGACACTCCTAGTTAGCGAGTCAGTTAGGTTTAGTTGGTAGATTCAAATCTTATCTACATGACTAAAATACTACTTATTGTAACACCATTGTATACTTACGGAATTAATGGAGAATAGTGTAATTTACTAAGCATTTCTTATCAGTTTTCTGGGAAATTTGTCTTGTTCAGCGTAAATTTTTCATTCCATAGTACTACACAATTATGCCTTTCAATTGCACTAATTGCATGTAGATCAATGGTTCAATAATTCAAACACGTGGTACCACAAATTATTCTTTTTTTTATGCCGAAAAAGTCTAAGGACAGCAAGGAAATCAAAGTAGATGGATTTGTTAATTAGGTGACTGCAAGCTAATGAGGGCCACTTTTGGCACGTTAGATGTAATAGAAAATTGAAAAATTAGGCATCCCTCAAATTAATTGTATTTTTTGAGATACTTACACAAAATATCTTGCTTTGAGTAGAAAAAGATGAAATGTACAGAATTGCTAATATATAAGTTTTATGTATTGCTAATTTTCATAACTATTTGAAATTTCATTTTTTCTAAGAGTGAGTTTTTATTTTTTTGGAAAATGATAAGGCATATGTTTTTGTTGGTGCATCCTCTGAGTGGCTAAATGATGCTTTCAAGATACAAAAATTGCAGGAATGCAGAGAGCACATAGCACTATTGCAGTATTATTTTATGAAAAATAAAAATAGTAAATTTTAATTTTTTTAATAGTTATGTAAGTGATCATTCCTAAAAAATGATATGTCTTTTGTCGGTGCATCCTTTGAAGGTATTAATGAAATAATTATGAAAGTATTTTTTTATATAATGTAGAGGTTAGTGTCTTCTTGTGCACAATATAATTTGTTTTTAAAATTATTAAGAATTGAAAAATTTATGGAAAAACACTAACAACATGTTTTTTCAATTAAGGAGTTAGGACATAATAGAAACAAAAAAAAAGGAAAATATCATATTTTTAAATAAAAAATACATATTTATTAGCTACAGAAAAAAAATGTTGTTTATGTTTAATATTTCATCAAAAATAATATTTTGTAGCATACTATAATGAGTGCGTAAACAACAAATTCTTTAGAAATTGGAAGAAATTCCCAATTAGCTATTGATTATCATACACCATAGCATAAGTTTTCTATTACCAAAGAAAATGCCAAACCATACACATAAGACTAGTGGCAACGTGTGAGAAAGTGAATTGGCGTGGTTTAGGTGCTACAAATGAGAGTGAATTATGTTTAAATTAAAACTACATTTCCTCCCTTATATAATTGGAAAATATGTGCGCATTATAGAACTATAAAACGTGTGATCATTATAGAACTACAAAATGTGTGTGTATGTAGTTTTATAACATGTTTGTGTTATGTAGAGAAAAATTACTAGCACTATATGCGATACATAAAATATATGGCTAATAGTTGAGAGGGGGTGTGGAAAGGTCAAGGGCCTAGGAGGATGATGGAAGTTTAATTGGGGATGATGACGAGATTTTCTTTCACCTTTTAATAAAATGTGGATTGAAAGATGTGCATAAATTATAAACCCAGGGCCACAAAGGATTATGAGCTACCTAACAAGGTATATTTTAGACACTATAACTTGGAACTGTTTTAACACAAAGGAGGCTTATAGATTACAGAACTAGAATAAAATTGCAACTATTGGTGAACAAGCTTCTAAGAAGATCACAACTTACAGAAAGAACCATGTAATAAAATCAAAAGCAATGACTATAAAATTTAACAAACCTTTCGCTATGATGTAATGTTATCTTATGATAAATAAATTCATGCTTAAATCTGATTAAAACACAATAGAGATTTCAGATGAAAGCAATTTAATAAACAACAACTATAGTACAAGAATTGGAAAGAGCTAAATATTATTGGTTCAACAACCTCCTTCTACAGATTGTCAACAACAATTCTAATGAAATCATTCACCAAAGAAATAATCTTGATTCAATGTTCATAATCCACACATTCCCCTTTGTTCATTAGCAATGATAATGAAAATTATACTATCCAATCATGTCAATACTCAAACATTCACATTCAACTATGATGAACACACCAAATCCGAATATGAACAATTAAATCAATCATCAACTGCATAAGGAATTAATTTTATCAATATCAACTACGTGCATAAAAAAGATAAATTCTAACTACAGCAATACCTGTAATAGAAGTGGGCCCTTCCTTTGGTGACAGGAGCTAAACAAGACACTCACTCACATAAAATTAATTAACACATACAAAATGAGGACAATATAGGATTTTTATTAAAAAAGGTATGATCATAGCAATGTTCAATAGATCTATGAAAAATGATGGCTAACCTCCTGTATCAGATATTCCAAGTTATTATACATCAACACTCATGAGAGAATTATGAAAAGATCGTGCAGTTACAACAAATTTCCAAATAAGGTTAATCTGTTGATTCTCAAAAGATTTCATGATCTACCCGAGGAGCTAAAATCATGGAGAGTGGAGATGACTCCAGGAATATGTCAAAGCAGTCAACATACTCTTTGGATAACCCAACAAATCATGAATCATTAAAAACTCAAAGTAATGAATTCGACACAGAATCTTCGATCCTTGGATTGGTTGCATAATTGTGTATGCACTGGGTAGGTCAGCAAAATGATGTAAAATAATGAGTAGGAGCATAATATATAAATTCGATACCTATATGTTATGCCAAACTTCCATAATCCTTCATTCTGCAACCTGAAAGTAAAATGATATTGAACCGGAAAACACCACTTCTTTAGTAGGAAATCATGGCATCATGACTCTATCCAAATCATCAGCAATCGACAAATAACAAGGAAAATGATATCAATCCTTACCAAATCCAAAACTTCTCCAAATGTAATGAAGAGAAAAAATAGTGATATAGGATTAAATAAGAAAGTTCATGATCAAGGAAAAATATTAGAAAAAAAAGGGTTGTATACACAACCATTCATCTCCCCCAAACCAAAAGGTTTGCATGTCCTCATGCCAACTAGGACTGTGATCCGCTAGCAAGGGTACTTGGAGAGTTGTTTAGGTACTCATCACTCCACTTATAGGAAGAATAGCCACCTTATTTTGCACTATAAAATTCCCTCTGTTCACTAATGGCCTTGAAAAATTCATTGTCCTCTCCGTCCACCACAGGGCACCAAAGTATAGGAAAATGAAATCGAATCCAAATCCACTGGGATTTATGCGTACTCAGGAAGTAAAAATAGACTTGTGTTCTGTCTAGGGCTCACTCAAAAATTCGAACAGAGAAGGGATCTTTTCTTCTCAAATATGGAATCAGATAAGTAATCCTTCTTCGTAGATAGAGTAAAACCTCCAACCTATGAAAGGGAATCCAATTCCTGCATTCCTATTCAAATTTAAGTTGGGCTCTCTCCAGGAGAGAAATGAATGCTTGATCTTGCATAACTTGGTTCCTAGCTGTGAGTAATTTTTCAACTTAAGGGGAGCATCTCACCCAAAGAGCATCTTCCCCTTCAATGTTTTCCATAGTAGTGGTAGCATTGTTCCATCTCAAATGATTTCTCATGAAGGATAGGAATGCCCTCAGTTGTACTTCCCCCACATAAGGGTTTGGTTCCTAGTTAGCATAGTTTGTCATAACCAGATTATGCATATATAATTCACATAAAAAATCTTGTTCTTCATCATTACTCCTGGAAAGAGAAGCAATGAACTGATCTTTTGTCTCAATATGATCATTACACCCCATGGTTAGCATTAACAGTCTAAAAGATATAAGTTGTTCCTTCAAAAACACATAGTAAGTATTCGAAGGGTGTCCTAGATTCCTCATGGAATGATCTAGATAATTCATGTATTATTTTTCAAATTTGAATTTCTCCACTTCTTGACTAAGCCTCCTTATGTCCAAGGCATAATCGTGTTTCTGTAGATGCTCTATAATTGTCTCCTTCTTGCTCCCTTTCATCTTTTCGCTAGACAACTTTAGTTGTTCTTCAAATTCCCCCACTGTTTCTTACAACTGTGCTACCATCCCTTCCAAGTTACTTATTTGAGCTTCATCTGAAGGGATATATTCATGTGTCTCTTGATCCTCTGCTTCTTCTTCTTCAAAACCCTCCTTCGGTTCCATGCTTTTTATTTGCACACTATCGTCTGTCCCTTCATTCCTAAGTATCTCCCTAAAATATTCCATTTGTTTTCCTTCGAATTCCATGGCCTCCAGTAAGGTATCCATCCTATGTATTTTCTCTTGCAGAGTTTCCATTTCTTCTGTTTGCTTCTGACAAGAACCATTCAATTTCTAGTAATATTTTATCATCTTACCATTAGCTCTTTGTTATTTTCATAGCAAAAAATGCTAAAATTTCCTCTTCTTCTTTCCTCATGCCCCCTTGAATCTAGTCATCCACCATTTTTCTTCTTTTGTTGTTATTCTATGTTCTACAACCTGACTTGATTTTCTCGGTTTTCACCTGTGCTCTCTGGCATGGTGAATGCTTTTCATCCTTCATCACATTCATTGTTTTGGCTAAGAAATTTTTCTTGGTATTTTCACTCTTTTCAATCCTTTGATCTCATCCGGGTATGGGGTATTTCTATTGAGATAGTTGGGGTTTCATCTTGCATGATTCTCTTGTTTCCCTTATAGGATAATTTATTGCTTGGGGTTTCTGGAGTATTTTCCAATGTGTTATTTTTCTTCCTCTCTGCCTACCTGGTGCTCGAGGATATTCCCACAAATGATTCCCATGTATGGTTCAGCTTTTGTAGGGAATTCCCCCACCAATAATATGATCAAACCATGATATGCAAGCCTGGTATCTAGATTTTTACTACCCTTAACAATTCTACTCATCAATTCTAAGGATTTCCACACAAAATATGACATATTGATATGTTTATGATGCCTTAAATGGTTCAGAATTTTAAAGTGATAAGAAAATACTAGACTAAACCGACCTTCACATGTAATGAATTTGCATATGCAGAGCACCACTTTGGCCCATAGAATTGGCAATGAATTTCGTCTTATCCCCTTATATGTTCCTTCCAACAGTTCACCAGGTTCCAAAAACATATCTATAAGCGAATTTATTGGCACCCGCCTCTCGAACCATCTTTCGCCTGTCTGTGGTAATACAGAGACTCTTGCAATTGTCACCTCATCCGCTTGAATTTTCAGTCCCCGTACCTCTATAATTGCATTATCATAAGTGAGTTTGAACTCTATTGCAATCAATGCATCTCTCTTCTACATTTTATCAAAATAATCTAGCCACCCTGCTTCTCGAAAAAAAAATTCACTTCTCTGTATCCATATACAATATCTGAATTCTTAGGTTTGCTATGAATTTATCCCCTCATTGTGATTCATTCTTTGTTTCCCTTGAGATTCTTACAATGCTTCATATTTTCCTATCAACTCTCTAGAGAAACGGATGGGTTTGGATTATCAAAAGATGGGTTCATGATGTCACAAGGTGGCTTCATGGTCTTATCAATATTGGTATGGATAAAATTTCATGGGTAGTGGAGCTAATACCAATAAGGATTAGTAAGTTTCCTCTAGTATAAAAATGGATACTATATTGTAGAGGAAACTCTACAGTATCTCCTCCCCAACCAATTCGACACATGACCCTATGTGGTACTAATGGCTTAATAAATCATGATCTGTCTTCCTGTACTTATCAAAAGTGGATGAAGGATGGTTACTTACCTGCCTTACCTGAGAACAGGTGGATGGAGTTCGATGACTGATTGATTGCAGTCATTCAAAGAAGAACATAAGGTTCTCCACTCTTTGAGATAATGGATGTGATAAACTTCCATCATTTTCCTTTGTTGCTGGTGAATTGAAACGATGTTCTTGGATGGAATAATGTTGGGTAGCTGATGTGACCTGTGTTGGCTACTGAAACTGAATCTGCAATGTTGCAGATAAATGCTACATAATTCTTATCCTCCACATTCCCATGACATCAATGATACTGGGCCCATATAGGTAATAAAGGTGCCGCCATGTGGATGAGGATAGTTTGTTACATGGAAGGGAACATGAAATATGAATGTTAAAATGATCAGCTATGTCAGAAAAGGAGTTGATAACATTGTGTGAAATGATTCTATGGTGTTGTGAAAAGGTATGGGGAGTGGAACGGAAAGACATTATGTAACATTACAGAAAAGTTATGTGGAGTGGATAAGGGGTTTTGTAATGGAACAAAACATGTTATGCATTGGGTGGAAAGGTATTTTGTAGTAAAACAGAAAAGGTTATGCAATGGAATAGAAAAATGTTCTATAGTAAACAATAATTTTTTTTGTAATGATGGAAAGTGTTGGAAGGGGGTATCTAATGAAATGGGAATGGTTTCCGTAGTGCTGCGAATAAAATAGTAGATGAAATATTTGTAAAATATTCTAAAAGGTATATCTAAGAGATCAGGGTCATCAATAAGCAAGTGATACCAAGGAGGATATGGATTGAATGGGATATGAAAAATTAATGGAATAAGAAGGAGGAATTGTGGTAGAATGTCCCTACAAAGAATCCAAAGATAGACTTAATAGTATCAAAAAAATTAATTAATTTTTTCTTTTTTCTTTTTTTTAGGGTTGCATCCCAGGAGGATTTTCACAGTCCATGTTTCATTTTTCTCTCTTTTTAGGGTTGCGTCCCAGGAGAATTTTCATAACCCATTTTTCTTTTTTCTTTTTTTCCACTTTTCTTTTAAATTTTTATTATTTCATATTTTTAAATAATTTTTTGTTTATTCAGAGTTCGATATAGTAATATCAAAGTATTTGGTACATCGGATCCAACAATATTGTGGATGAACACCTCTTTGGACAATGGTTTCTTATATGGTCTTAGTCTATGACCATTGGCCATCAGAAGTGTGCCTTCACCATAAATCGTTTTGAGTCGTACTATACCATTATCATAGACTGTTTCGATTTCATATGGTCCTAGCCAATGAGCACGAAGCTTCCCTTTGAAACTTCCTGAAAATATTTAGTTTTGATGAATTTATCATTCCACTTGGTCCATTGTTGTTGTACAATGGATGTACATTCTATGGCAGCCAATTGTAATTCATTAATCTCATCAAGTTGTTGCAGGTGTCTTTGTTGGGTGTGAGATAGATCCATGCCTAATTGAATTGTAGTTATTAATGTTTTAATCTCGACCTCTATTTTTAGGGTGATTTCTTACCATAGACTAGTTGATAAGGGGTCAAACCTGTAGTACTTCTCCATGATTTTCTATATGCCCACAAAGCTTCAGGAATCCTATCAGCCCAGTCCCTTTGATGAAGCTGAACAGTCTCTATGAGCATGGATTCAAGAATTGTGTTTGTACCTTCCACTTTCCTGTTAGCCTAAGGGTGATATGGTGAAGTTACTTTATGCTTGATATGGTACTATGTTGTAAGAGCTTTGATGAGTTTAGATGTGAATTACGATCCTCCATCAGTAACAATCTCCCTCAGAACTCCAAACCTTTTGAAAATATCTCCATAGAGGAAATATGAAACTTCCTGCACTGTTTCCCATGGGTGTGCCTTTGCCTCAACCCATTTAATCACATAATATGTAAATACTACGATACATGATTTCTGCCTCGATTGAGGTTTGATAGAGACAAAAAAATACAATGCACATTTCTCAAATGGTTCCACCACAAGCTGATTTTGAAGTGGAATTTCGTCTGACTGTAAAGGATGTCCCATTATTTTGCAACTATCACAGCTTCGGACATACTCCCAGGCATCTTTAAATATGGTAGGCTAATAATAACCCAATTGTAAAAAAAATTGGCCTCTTCGTTTGTCGAAAAATTTCTCCCCACATGGGCCATCATGACAGGTTTTCAAAATAGGATAAATTACATTCTCATGAACACATCTACGAATTCCCAACTTCGGTCATGTATAGAAAAAATAGTCATCGATCCATGAAAATATGCTACTCTGTTGTACAATCCTCTTCTTTTTTTTGATGTCATATGCCCTGGAATTTTTCCTGGCACCTGCAAACCAAGGTACATTAGTAGAAATAGAAAAAATGCTCATCTGGGAAATCATCATCCCCCGATTGAGGTTCCTCATCATTAATTATTGTTGAAAGAAAGTTAGCAACCACATTAGTTTTACTTGGTCTGTCCATTATTAAAATGTCGAATTGCTGTAAAAATAACAACCATCGAGTGACTCTACCATTTGTCATAAGGTTGTTCATAAGATATTTGATGGAAGAGTGGTAAGTGTGGACAATCACTAGATATCCTGTAATCTAATGGAAAAATTTATTTATGGCATAAGTGATAGACGTGAATTCTTTTTTTAGTTACTGTATAATTAAGTTTTGCAGCAGTTAGGATTTTTTATAACAAAATATGTGGAATAAGGTTTATGGTAT
>LPNX010096303.1:37388-49888 GCA_001517045.1 Pseudotsuga menziesii
TAAAGCTTTGGATCCCCTTTCTTCCCTATTTATCCTCTCACCCAGCTTCAAGCTTGGTATCTCCTAATAAAGCCCGCCCGCATCCCATATCAAGAGCATATCCTTTGTTTTTTAGGGTACCAGGGTTTTAAAAGAAGAGAGACTAAAATCACTTTGTTTGTAATATGTGTTATATTCAATATGAATATCAAATATATTTGTTTTAAACCAATATCTCCATCATATCACATTCTTCTTATTCACCTACTTACATTGTTACATTGTTATTCTTAAGCTTCTTTCATGTAATTTTATAATGTAAAAATTGGATTATAAAATATTTTACTGTAAAATTCAATTGCAAAAATAACTAAAAACATATACATACTATGGATCATCTAAAATATTAATGTTGCCGCCCACGACTGGAACCAGCTTAGATCCAGCTTTACCCGGCTCTATCATGCTCCGAGAGGGATCAAATATTTCGAGGTGCAAACCCTGCTTCAACAATTGCACTCCAAAAAAGGGTTTGCACCTCCAAATATTTGATCCCTCTCGGCGCATGATAGAGCCGGGTAAAACCGGATCTAAGCTGGTGTAAACAATTTGTTTAAATTTACTTAGACATATCTAATGAAAAGATAAATGTAAAGAAAAATAGGAGTCAAGAAGACATCTATTAGTTGTTTCTCATCTCAATAATGGCTCAATTTATACACACAACTCTTGAAATTTATTTTTATTATATTAACTTTAATTATATTTTTCTATTACCTATTTAAGTGTTTCTTAGTGTATTGAGGTGTTTTTTACTTTGATTTATTAATCTTTACTTCTAATAGATTTATAAAAAAAATTAAAGTATGATATTTTTGGTTAATTTTAATTTTAATTATTATAAATAGAAAAACAAATAGTATTTTAAGAGTTTTAAATATCAAACAAAATGAAAAATTAAAATATTATTCTTTATTATATTTATTAATTTTGTATTATAAATTAAGTATAAATTTTACATAAAATTTGAAATAAAGAAAATGACCTCAAAAGCTTAATAGTAATCGCATTGATGTTTATACACCTACTATCCAACATTCAATAGAATAATTTGTTCAACGTTGAAGGTCCAAAATATCAAGAAAAAAATCATTCTCATCGTAGAGAAAATATAGATAACGATGAAAATATAAAGAATGCATAGTATTAAGGTTTTCAAAGATGGAGAATAGCGGTTAAAGTTTTTAATGATTTTTTTTCAAAGTTAGTGAATAGACTTTCAAAACTTTTGGAATATCTTAAAATTGTCTCTCGAAAGACACATGTAAACACATTAGAATCAACCCAAATCTCTACTTAATTCGACTTTTGAAAAAAAAGGCTGAAGACTTTTTTTGACTTTCAGGTTGTTGTTTTCGTAGAAATTTGATGAATTTAATTTACAAAATCTATAACTTTTGTTGTTTGTTGAATTTAATTTATAAAATTTGTAATTTTTGTTGAACGATTTTAAGCTAAAAAATGAAATTAGATGACAAAAAACCTTGTAACACCCACACTCTCTAAGATCTAACAGAGCGTTTTAAAAATTCAATCAAAATACATAACAAAAAAACTGATAAAAATCGAAGTAAAAAAATCCATGTTTAGACAACCCGTAAAAAATATTTAATTAAGAAACCAAGGGCCCACGTAGAGACTATATATTTGAGTGCAGGGCCAAGTCGCATTTCAGTGGGCGCTCGACTGCGTATGTTTTACGAAAACAAATTAAAATAAAATAAAATAAGAGACGACATGACAAGATGCTCTAACACGTGATTAGCACTAGCGCTGAACCCGGCAAAATGTCCCAGCAATGCATCAAAGACTTTGCCTGCGTCGACTTTCTTATGTCCCACCTCACTGTTGCTCGACAAAAGTTGAACTTGTAATTTGGAAATTTGGAAATCCGTGTAACTTGTTAATTTGATGTTTTCATATTGTAGAAAACTTATTTCACCATATTTGAATGTCGTATACAACTAAAAACAATGCCCTTACTTACGTTCTATGGTTATGTCATTCACGTGATTTTTTAAAAGGTCATTTCTTAGTTATGAAATGTTTTAAAACAAAGTGAAGCTGTAGATGAGTGTTGAATATCTGCATAGAAAGATCTGTGGCTAGCAAGAGAGAACACACAGCTTGCAAAACAGAAAAATAATGAAAAACTAAGAGAAGGAATGAATAATTTTGTACTGATATGTGAGAAAGATTACAATACATAATAGCTATCCTGATTAGAAGAAAATTAGAAACATGCCATAGTGGTGGTCTAAAGAGATCTGATGCATGCCATCGGTTACGGAGTGAACTGCGACCAAGGCTGTCAATTACAGAGGTAATTGAGCCTGCATGGGTCTCCACACCCCCTTGAACACTACTATGGGGTAATAAAGAAAGGGCCACGGCAACTAAGGCCATAATAGGTCACCCAAAAACAATGCAACTAATGAACACTGAAATAAAATGAGGAAAAAGAGAAAACCTCATGGGAAAAACACCCCCTCAAGATGCAATGTAGAAAAAGAAGAAGAAGACAGTTGCTAGGCAACTGTGTCCTTCACTCCAAGACGATTGGGCAGAGAGTGGAACTTCTGCGAAATGAAGGTCTTGGTGAAGATATCGGCAGTCTGTTCAGCTCAAGGATAGAACTGCAAGTCAATGATCCACTCGTGCACCAAATCTCTGATGTAGTGCATGTGGATCTCTATGTGCTTCGTCCGCTGCCTCTATACTAGATCTCTACAAAACTTTAGAGTGCTTTGGTTGCCACACCATATGACAGTAGGCCGGTGGAACTGGATGCCCAACTCAGTGAGAAAATGTTGTAGCCACAAAGCTTGAACGGTTATGTTGACTACCCCTCTATATTCAGCCTTAGATGAAGATAGAGCAATAGCAGCCTGCTTCTTGCTCGACCAAAAAATGGGCCCTGAACCTAGACTGAGTGAGTACCTAGATGTGGACTTGCGATCAATGCTATTGCCAGCCCAGTCAAAATCAGTGAATCCTATGAGATCAAATGTAGAATCTACTACATAGTGAATCCCAAAGGTGATGGTGCCATGTACGTATCGAAAGATCTGCTTGGCAGCCTTCCAATGTAGTTTATGTGGCTCTTGCATGAACTAAGAGACTGCCCCAACTGCATACAATAGGTTTGGTCTAGAGTATGTAAAATAAAACAAGCTCCCCATTAGCTGTCTGTACAAAGTGTTGTCAACCAATGGAGTGTCCCTGCCATCCTCAAGTTTGACCCCAGATAGGAAAGGAGTCGATGCAGATTTGCAGAATCTCATATGGAATCGCTCTAGAAGATCTTGAGCACACTTGGCCTGAGATAGTTTGATTCCTGAGGCATCATGGTTTATTTCAAGACTAATGAAGAAATGTAATGGACCCATCTCCGTCATAAAAAACCTGTCATGCAGAATCCTCTTGACTGCAGCAAGTGCTGAAGTCAAGCTACCAGTGATCAACAAATCATCCACATATAAAACTAGTAGAAGAAGTGAGTCACCTATCCTAATCATGTATACATTCGGATTTGACTTACACCGTACAAAGTTTTGGGACAATAGGTAGGTGTCCATCTTGGAATACCATGCTCTCGGGGCTTGCTTAAGGCCGTAGAGAGGCTTCTTTAGTCTGTAAACCAAGGATTAATCTTGTATGAAGCCTTGTGGCTTCTCCATGTAGATCCCGTCAAAGAGATCACCGTGAAGAAATGCGTTCTTCACATCCATCTGATGGAATTCCCACCTCCTGGTTGCAGCAATGGAAAGTGCCAATCGAATGGAATCCATCTTTGCTACTAGAGAGAAGGTCTCATCATAGTCTAACCCATGAACTTGCTGAAAACCTTTGGCAACTAGCCCGGCTTTGTATTTGTTGATATGTCCATCTGTTGCCTTCTTGGTCCTGTAGACCCATCTGCATCTAACAAGCTTCATGTCTGAAGGAAGTGGCACCAGATCCCAAGTTTGGTTCTCGAGGAGAGAGTTGTACTCATCTTGCATAGTAGCTTCCCATAGGGGAAGCCCTGCAACATCTGCATATGTCTGTGGGTTTGAAGATAGAACCATGTAACAATGCATGGGAATCATCGGTTCGGTAGCTGTGAGTGCATGAGAAGGCTCCTCAAACTAGGACTACGTCCTCGGATCCTCTGGATCCACCACAAGGTCACCTGCATCCTGTGGAGTTGTCTATGCATATCTCTCTCTTAAGCTCCTTGTTCTCTTAGGGGAGAAAGGATGTGGATCAACATATTCATTCTCATGTTCTCCGTCAAATTCGAAACTCAAATTTGAATCATGATCTAAATGAGTGGACCCATCATCATGGATGTGTGGTGTCCGGGTAGAGGAACAAAAGTCTCTGTATGTGACTCCAATGGTGCATGCAAGGGGATTTCCTCAAACTAGACACTTCGCTCAATAAAGATCTTGTCTATTGAGGGATCAATCAACCTGTAACCCTTCACATCATCGGAATATCCCATGAAGATGCATGCAGTGCTCTGACGATCTAATGCTTTCCTCTTTTCAGAGGGTATGCGGGGCCATGCACGTGATCCAAATATTCGGAAGTGGGTGAATTCCGGTTTGCAACCGTTCCATGCCTCAAAAGGAGTCATGTCCTTGACAAATCTATGAGAAGATCTGTTTTGTATGTAGTTGGCACAGTTAAGTTCCTCAACCTATAGTTTAGAAGAAAGAGACCTTGCATGCAACATTCAAGAGGCCATCTCTTTGAGGGATCTATTCTTCCACTCAGGCACTCCATTTTGATGTGGAGTGTATGGTATTGTATGTTGCAACTGTATACCTGCCTCTGAACAAAGATGTTGAACATTCCTATTCACATATTTCCCCCCATTGTCTGTGCAGAGGATTTTGATCTTTCTCATGGACTGATTCTCTACAATTTCCTTGAAGTCTTTGAGATGCTCAAAACTTCGGATTTCTTCCTAAGAAAATATACCGAAGTATATCGTGAGAAATCATCAATAAATGTAAGCACATACCTCGCCTTATTGATGGACAGATGAGGAAAGGGTCCCATCATATCACTATGGATGAGCTCCAAGGGAGAGGATGCCCTCTGAGCCTTCCCTTTTTCAAACTTCTCTTGAGGATGTTTGCCAAGAACACATGCTTGACAAACTCCTTTGGAAAAATGAATGTTGGGAAAGCCAATGACCATTCCCTTCTTGTAGAGTTGTTGCATGTATTTGAAATTAAGATTACCAAATCTTTCATGCCATAACCTACTACTATCATAAGCATGAATAAGTAATAAGGCAGAATCTGGTTCAATGAATTCAGAAAAGGTGTAAAGCCTGGATCTGTGATTTACCTCACTAATGGCAACATTAGAGTTGCTTTGTATGTAAAAGATATTCACAGCATCAGGAGTGAATTCAACTCTCTTTCTAGTGCCATAATGTGTAATTTGATAGATAGAGAGAAGATTCACCGAGAGTTTTGGAACATGTAGCACATCCTCAAAGCTACCATGATTGAGTTCAATTCTACCCTTGCCGATGATATCAATAGGAGAATCATCCCCCATGAGTATATGAGGACCTTTGCATGCATCCAATGAAGAGAAGGATTCCTTGGTGGCATCCATGTGGTGAGATGCACCTAAATGTACAATCCATGCATAGGGAGATGAATTAATTGCAATCAAAACATGGCTAGAGTTACCTTTCCCGGGAGCATGATCTTTAGGATTCTTCTTGGCACCCTCTGGAATGTGACCCCCAAGGTTGCGCTTCTTAAGTATCTGGGTCATCTGATCTACCTGCTTCTTCATGCATGAGGATTCTGGATGGAATCCTCTCTGACAATATGTGCATTTCTCCATTTTATTCCATTTTTAACCTTTAGATCCCGAGGAATCATTGAAGGGTTTGGTGTTCCCTTCCTTCTTTGGATTTGCATTTTCCTTTCCTTTATCTTTGGATTTAGATCTCTATTTTGGGTTATGACTACCATCATGCACAGCAAGAGCATGTGCCTTGGAGCCCTTGATATTTTCCATACTGATGAGCTTGTCTTGTTCTCGAGACAAAGATTAAATAAAAGCATCAAGAGTGGGCGTGGTCTAGTTCTTACCAGAGGTGAGCCTCGCTGAATTATATGTGGAGACAAATACAGAGTATTCCAGTCCAATCTTGGAGAGGATGGATAGAACCATCCATTTTTCCTCCTTAGATTCATCAACCCTGCAACCCTTGAGCTACAACAATAAATCCTTATATCTTGTGAATAAATCCTGTATATTGTTGAAGGTTCGTGGATCCAAAGAGAGCATCTCCACTTCAAGCATGTGTCCTTTCATCTCATCTTGCTTGCCAAATATTCCTTTCATGGTGGTCCAAACTTCATTGGGAGTTTTGCAAGAAGAAATATGGAAAAGAAGCTCAGGGGATATGTTCATGCAGAGGGCTCTGTAGGCCTCATCCATCCGATTGAGGTATTTGTACTTTTCTATGGCAATTGTAGGCTAAACATCCATTGCCATAGAAATCCTATACAATCCTCTACTTTGAAGAAAGATCTCCATATTTGCTTCCCATGCAAAATAATTGTATGGTGTGAGAATAGCTTCCTTTGGAAATTCCATTCTTCCGATGATTTTCAATCTTTTGTACCTGCAAATAAAAAATGTTGGTGCACCTTTGTCCTAGCAGCAGAGCTTTTATACCATGTAGATGAGTGTTGAACACCTGCACAGAAAGATCTAGCTAACAAGAGAGAATACACAGCTTGCAAAACAAAAAAATAATGAAAAATAGAGAGAAGGAATGAATAATTCTGTACTGATATGTGAGAAATATTACAATACATAATAGCTATCCTAATTAGCAGAAAATAGGAAACATGCCATAGTGGTGGTATAAAGAGATGTGATGCATGCCATCAATTACAGAGTGAACTGACACCAAGGCTATCAGTTACAGAGGTAACTGAGCCTGCATGGGTCTCCAACAGAGGCCATTGATATGCGTGAACTTCATATCTTGGGTTATCTGCCACTCCACTTCCATATCTACCCTTGGATTTCTACCTAAAATATATTTGCATTGTCCAGATCTGACTACAAAGAAAAAAAGTGAAGGAAGTGCATTGTTTAAGGAAGCGCCCACCAATTCAGCTACTTTAGATCGCCAAAATTTCTTATGGTTGAGGAGCGGTGCTCGATTTTTTTTTGTCAAATAAAAAAAAGGGGGAAGACCTTTTTTTTTAGTCATATCAGATGGCTAGTACCAACAGTTTGAAACCGATTTCTAGACCCGTTCTAACCAAGGAAAACTATGAGTTTTAGTCTATCAAGATGAATATGTTTCTTTAGCTCAACAAATGTTGGGATACGGTTGAAACTGAGTTCAAAGAACTAGATTCCAATGCTCGAGGTGTGTTATACCAAAATCCTATCACCATCATGTGATAAGACATTTGACATACCTACTTGCCCTGAATCCCAGCTTCTGGGGTGAAAACTAAATGGTTTTTTATCAGTCTGTCATACAAATTCCCAGCACCGCGCATGCCCCTTTATCCATTAGCGGTACCCCTGTTCGTACCGCCTGTCATCGGTTGTCCACAAGCGACGCCACTGCCCATTGCCCTTAGTCCATAGGCGGTTATTACCAGAACCGCTCTATCATAGAAGGAGAAGCCCGACACCCTAGGTAAAAAGGGAAAAAGAGAAGCTTCTCGAGGCTTCTAGATGATAAGCCTCGAGATATCCCTTATCCCTAATGTTGTGGGTTGGTTGAGCTCAAGATCCCTCATCCTAGGATCTTAGAGGCCACCTCACCCACTAATTTCTCAACCATCTCTATCCATTAAAGCTCTATAAATATGAGCTCATTGCCATGGTTGAGAGGAGAACATTGAAGGTATTGTTATGCTGTTGGATTGATTCTTGGCCCAAGATCATTTTGGAGAGAGCATAGAGAGCTAGAGTCAGAGCTTTTGGGGATGAAGAGCTGGTTTCATGGAGATGCATGTCAACACTAAGGCTTGGTTGTAAACTTCTTCATATTTCTAATGCAAGTTGATTTTTTGTCCCATATATTTTGTTGATGTTTGATTTCAGATATATATTGCTAGATTCCTTAGTCACTAGCATAGATTAGTAGATCATATTCTAGTTGCTTTGATTCATTTCATGTTGAGCTTGATTGCAGGTACGCAGGTGGACTATCAAAGCCTTGTATTCCAGATATCTACAGCGTCTAGGGAGAGTTATTAGCCTCTGTGATCTATTTGTTCTGGATCTGAACCATTCAGACCGGTGGAACACCTTGCTATCCGTAGGAGGTGAAATATTCCAGCTAACAAATCTGGCGACTCTGCTGGGGAATAGTTGTATTCAGTTGTTCTGATCTTCCTCAGTCTGCAACTCTTGTCCAAATCTAGGCTCTATTTTCTTCAACTCTTTTCAGTTAGATCTACTTTCTAATTTGTATTATTTGGGTTTGAAATTTCCAGATCTGTTCAGATCTAAGTCATTTTAGTCTTTTATGCTCTGTTACCACTTTCAATTCGATAGTATTTGCCTTGATCTAGTTTTTTTTGATCTGATCCATCGTTCTCTTTTTTGTTTTGGCCATCTACAAGGAAATGCGGCCATGCTTTGTACGAGGAGCGGTGCCACCGAACGTAGTGAGCAGTGGGTGGTGCCACCGCCTGTATCTGGTTTGTGAGGAGCGGTGCTGCTTTGGAAATGCTCTTACAACACTTACGAAGCACGATACCAGGTAGGCATTAGTCCAAAACTCTTTTTCCTCATTTTTCTTTGTAAAAATTTGGAATTTTGATTGCTTTCAGTTCTGTTATCAGGCTTGTGTTATTGAATCTGATGTGTGTGGCTTGCTACTTTGATGGTTTAAGATTGGTTTGAGTGGAATTTCAAAAAATTGTTTAGTCTTTTTTATTGTTCATCCACTTCTTGCTTGTTGGTTGTGCTTAAAGAAGGATTTCTTGTTTTCTGAAAGTTTGGGTGCTCATTGATTTCTCTTTTCGCTGCATATACTAAAAGAAGAATACTAGATTTCATTTCTTGCTTACATAGTAAACTTCTTTTTCTTCCTTTCAAAAAAGGAAAGTTTTGCTTGAGATTAGGATATCATATTTGAGCGTTGGATTTGGGTTTTCTGATTGGATTTACAAGCTTTCAGGACCTTTATGATCTTTCGTCTCTCATGCATATAGGACTATCTCGATCAAAATATTAAAAAATGGTAGTTTTAAGTTAGATTTTCTTATGTTCTTAAGAAATTTGAAAAGTTAGAGTGCATTGGCATATAGGTGTTCTTGGTTTTGTTCTTTTAGGAAAAGAGATTCTCACCCTTCTCAATTGCTTTCGAAAAGAAGAATTTGGTTTGTAGAAGTATTTGCTTGTCTTTGATTTGATGTTCATGACTGTTGATTGGAATGATTTTTGGTTTTGAAACAAAAAGAAAAACACTCTCTTCCCTCCCGTAAGTAGGCATACAGAACGGTAAAGTGAACATTTGCACAAGCATATTGCATGGTTTTACTTTTCTGTCAAAACATCATGCATTCACCTAACCGTACAAGTTAAAATTAACGGTAGTTGTAGGTTAAAATTTACGTAGTAACTTGAGTGATAGGTTAGAGACGTGTTCGAGCATCGTAAAATGTAGGAGCTATCGTTATTTGTCAGCATTACATTCCGGGACTCATGCGGTTCTTCCATGTACCATCGGTATATCGAATGGCCTTTCACGTACCCTTGAGGTATATAGAAAGGTACTTCACATACTCGATTGTATATCGAAAGGCCCCTTGTGTACGATTATGCATTAGACAACACTACTACCTATTCGAGCTCCCACGTACCTTGAGTATATCGAGAGACCCCACTAGGGTACCTTATCTATCTTAGAAAAACCCTTTGGTCATCTTGTTTGGAGCCATACACCGAAAACAACATCCGGGGAGATTACTATGCATGTACCCTTGAGGTATATCACGAGTAAGAGACCTGACTTTTGAACTCCTCCTGTCATTTTAAGTCTACTTGTTTTTGACCTATAGTTTGAGTAGGGAAGTCTTTTGGTGTGTTTTTTCTATATTTTTAGACTCTAGGTTAGATAGGAACTGTACAAACTGGCTAAGTTAAGACAGTCCAGGAGAGCACGGGGCTTGCCACCTGATTTTACTCCTGTTTTAGGAGAAAATCCAATGGAAGCTATCAACCAAGGAGCTGCTACCACCTCCCAAGTGGGAGATAATGTGGTCGTGGAAAGTGGAGTACCATATTCTTCACACTTGCCTCCCTTGGTCCAATAGCCTTCCCAAGAAGATTCATCATTCCATCCTCCCTCAGAAGGTCATGTTGATGATACCTGTCTAGACTTTGGTCCTAATGCTCCTTTTTGGGAGACACCTATCGGACAGGCCATTGCCTCATTTGGCACCCGTGTAAGTTCCCCTGAGAGTGAAGAAGAACGCAGGAAATACTGTGCTGCTATCCTCCTTGCACAGGAGGTAGAAAAGCATATTGATAACCTATTAGGCTCTTCACCAGTTCATTCCACATTCCTTCTTGGGGGATATCATTCACTAGCCGATTCTATGAGACCCATTGAACCGATTATAGATCGTCCATTAACATCCCACAACCTAGGTCAAATTTCCACCCCTATCACCTCTTATGTTATGTCTGTTCCAAATCCTCCCAGGTCTTTTGCATCTGGGGCTCAACCTTCAATTCTTATTTTGTTAATACCTTTGAATGCCAGGGGGCAACCCCTAGCATGACCTACGTTATCTGATACCAGAGTTGTACCTAGTCAAGAGCAGACCTCTAACATAGAAACATCTACAGTTTTTGTCCCTACCACCCACACTAATGTGGTGAATCCCCCATCTAGTTCAAGTCATCCCTTGGGGGCACAACCTATTGCCATTCAGTCTTCTAGCGGTTATGGTTATCAAATACCTATAAGTAATCATCCATCCAATCTTACTGGAATTCCATACCCTAGTAACACTTTTACACCATGGGGGAAACCCAACTGGTCTTACATGCCAGCTATGGGAGGGATACCTATACATACTGCGGGAGGTGCGGGAGGACCACCTTATGGAGGTCCTCTCCCTGGGGGCCCTAATGGTCCCAAAGGATCTGGTGGCTTTCCTCCTTATGGCTCTGGAGGGTCTAGTGGCCCTCCACCTAGTGGTTTCGGTGGCTCTAGAGGTTTTCCACCTCCTGGAGGTTCCAGAGGGTCTGGTGGTCCTGGTGGTCCTAGTGGTCCCGGTGGTCTTGGCGGTCCCGGTGGCTTTGGCGGTCCTCCTCTTGGAGGCCCTGGTGATCCTAGCGGTCCTCCTCCTGGAGTCCCTGGTGGTCCTAGCGGTCCTAATTCCAGAAATCAACCCCCCATGGGCATATTTTCCGGTAGTTCTTCCTCACAGCAACCTGTTTATCAGTCTACCTATGGCCCTATTGGTAATTATATGCCATATCAATATTACCAGTATATGCAGCCCAATAGACAGTTACCTTTCATAGCAACTTTGGACTTGCCTGATTTGTCCAAGTTGATTAATGATCCCATTCGACACAATCCCTTGTGGCCTCCCATTCTGGTAAAATTACCATCGGATATTCCGAAATTCGATGGGAAGCAAGGTGAAGATCTGTGGAACCATGTTGTGACTTTTCATTTGTGGTGTTCCTCGAACTCCCTCATGGATGATTCCGTTCGGTTACGACTCTTTCAGTGAACTTTGACCGGTACGGTCGTGAAGTGGTATATTGAACTCCCACAACATTCATTTGTGGATTTTGGCTCATTGGAAACCGTATTTCTTATGCACTTTCAACTCCCTATTCATTATGAAACAGGCACTGATCTTTTAACTTCTCTATGACAGAACACCTCCACCCACATTTCTACTCATATTCACGAGTGGAGAAGGCGGAGAAGGCTTATTAAGGCCCCTATTCCGAATCAGTTGTTAGATGATTGGTTCACTAAGTCCTTGTTGCCTCCTATTGCCCGAGATGTGGCTATGGGCGGTGTCGTTACCGAAGAGCAGGCTATTAGTCGGGCTCAGTACCTAGACTTGGTCTATTCCCAATCCGAGACTCTTTATGACCTGATTCCTCAAGCTCCTAGCCCCGGCACTGACCTTGCCAAGCCACCAGCAGAAGTACCTGTTGATGGGATTGTTGGTTCAATCCAGTTCCCATCCGCAACGAAACCTGCCAAGCAAACCCAAACTGCTACTCCTTCGACTCCTAAGGTTTCTGCCGAGGTCAATTCTATTCAAAGTACTCAAACCTCGGGTAATAAAAAGAAAGGTAAAAATCGAAATAAAAAACCTGGAAACCAACAGGAGACCCCACAATCAACTAATAATGACAACGACAAAGGGAAAAGGAAGGCTAAATATCCTTGTCTATTGTGCAGTGGTGACCACTTT